>CAUYON010105864.1:0-24349 GCA_963573935.1 Arctocebus calabarensis | reverse complement strand
ACAGGCGCCCGCCACAACGCCCGGCCATTTTTTGGTTGCAGCCGTCATTGTTGTTTGGCGGGCCCGGGGGCTGGATTCGAACCCGCCAGCTCAGGTGTACGTGGCTGGCGCCTTAGCCCGTTGAGCCACAGGCGCTGAGCCTTTTCATTTTTTTTTTTTAAGACAGTCTCACTGTGTCGCTCTCTGTAGAGTGCTGTGCCGTCACAGCTCATAGTGATACATGACAGGTGGCACCCCAGCCAGCTCGGTAGAGCTGGGCGAGGGGCGGATTAGCTGCCTCCCCCTTGGCGGTGTTGGTGCAGTGGCAGCGAGGAGAGGAACCAGCGGGCTGGAGGATAGGCAGGGGCACCCCGCAGGAGGCTCCAATAGCCGGAGGGGCCAGACAATAGCTGGGAAGATGCCCGCACCTTAGGTTTCCTCCCCCTTGTACTTGCCCCATTTCCTAGGCCTGGACAATTTCATGTGAGTTTCCTAGGCCTGGGAATAAAAGGGATTGTAGCCCTTCCTTCACGACTCAGACGCGTTCTGGAAGTGCCAAATGTAACTACAGAGGGCCCCACGTGACTGTATATACCCCTAGACAAAGAGCCTGAAGTTAGTGTGAGAGAGAGAGAGAGAGAGAGAGAGAGAGAGAGAGAGCGCGCGCAAGAGAGAGAGAGAGAGAGCGCGCGCTAGCTTTTCTTTCCCGACTTGGGTTTTCTCTCCCTACCTGGAGCTTTGGTGTGTTTGTATTTTTTTTCTGTAAATAAATCCTGTTTTACCACTGATCTGTGGTCCGCGGGTTCATTCTTCTAATCAACAAGACCAAGAACCTACTGAAGAGGAAATTCTGGTATCAATAGCAACCTCAAACTCTTGGGCTTAAGCTATTCTCTTGCCTCAGCCTCCCAAGTAGCTGGTACTACAGGGGCCTGCCACAATGCCTAGCTATGTTTTTTGTTGTAGTTGTCATTGTTGTTTTTTTAGCAGGCCCAGGCCGGGTTAGAACACACAAGCCCTGGTGTATGTGGTCAGCCTCGTAAGCACTGAGAAACAGGCACTAAGCCTGTCCTTTCATTTCTTGATGGCTTTGTTTTTTTTTGCAGTTTTTGGCTGGGGCCAGGTTTGAACCCGCTACCACCGGTACATGGGGCTTGCACCCTAATCCTCTGAGCCACAGGCGCTGCCTGGCAATTTTTTTTTTTTAATTGAGACAGAGTCTTACCTTGTCACCCTCTGTAGAGTGAAGTTCCATCACAGCTCACAGCAACCTCCAACTCTTGGGCTTAAGCAATTCTCTTGCCTCAGCCTCCCAAGTAGCTGGGACACAACACCTGTCTATTTTTGTTTGTTTGTTTATTTAGCAGGCCCCTGGTCTGTTCTAACCCACCCTCCCCAAAGCATGTGACTGGCGCCCTAACCACTGAACAACCCTGCCCAGCCACTTTTATGACATTTTTGAGGAATAAAAATTTTAAATTTTATGCAATCTAATTTATATATATTTTCTTTTCTTGCTTATACTTTTTGTGTTACATCTCAAAAGTCATTGCCTAATCCAAGTTCACAAAAGATTTACTCCTATGGTTTTTAACTTAGAGTTATAGCTCTTACATTTGTGTCTATGTTATATTTGGAGTTAAGTTTTATATATAGTGTGAGGTAGGAGTCAAACTTCATTAATTAACTTGTGGCTATCCAGGTGTTTTGGTACATTTGTTGAAAAGAAAGCTAGTTTCCAGAGTTTCATTGCTTTCCTGGAGGAGTAGATTTTTGAAGGTCCTTACTGCAACACTCAGGAAATTCTTCCTGTGTTAATTTTTTTTTTTTTTTTTTTGCAGTTTTTGGCCAGGGCTGAGTTTGAATCTGCCACCTCCGGCATATGGGGCTGGCTCTACTCCTTTGAGCCACAGCCGCCGCCCTCTCCTGTGTTAAATTTTAAAGAAGAAAAATCATTGTGAAATTTTTTAAAAATAAATTTGAACAGTGTTAAATGGGAAATTAATATTTTCAATGAAAGATAATATTTAAATATCATTTTATTGTTAGAGACCCCACCCAGCATCTTCAAAATTGATGTAATGGACTGTGTTTTGTTTATCACAACATCCATTGTGCATACCACATGGGAAGCTGTCAGTAAATTATTGTCGAACAAATACATGTGCGATGCCATTATATTCTCCTTAAAGTTATCTGTGATAGACCGTATTAGTCTTTAAAAAAGTAGTTTTGGGGGTCGGATGTGGTGGCTCATGCCTGTAATCCTAGCACTCTGGGAGGCTGAGGCGGGTAGATTGCTTGAACACGAGAGTTCAAGAGCAAGATCCCCATCTCTAAAAACAGCTAGGTGTTGTGGCGGGCACCTGTAGTCCCAGCTACTCGGGAGGCTGAGGCAAGAGAATCTCTTGAGCCCAAGAGTTTGAGGTTGCTGTGAGCTGTGATGCCAGAGCAGTCTACCGAGGGTGACAAACAGAAACTTAATAAACCAGTAGTTTTGGTCATGTCTGTAATCCTAGAACTCTTGGATGCCAAGGCATGTAGATTGCTTGAGCTTAGGTGTTTGAGACCAGCCTGAGCAAGAGTCTGATCTCATCTCTACTAAAAATAGAAAAACTAGCTGAGTATGGTGGCAGGTGTCATTAGCCCCAAGTACCTGGGAGGCTGAGGCAAGATGATCACTTGAATAAATGAGTTTAAGGTTGCTGTGAGCTATGACACCACAGCACTCTACTCAGGGTGACAGAGTGAGACTCACTCTGAAAAAAAGTATTTTCTGAATTGCCTATGAGGCTTCACAATCAGAGTCATTACAGAAAATGTCATAGGATTTTTCTCCCTGGTGTTTTCTTTCTTTCTTTTTTTTTTGAGACAGAGCCTCAAGCTGTCACCCTGGATAGAGTGGTGTGGCATCACAGCTCACAGCAACCTCCAATTCCTGGGCTCAAGCGAGTCTCCTGCCTCCTCCTCCCAAGTAGCTGGGACTACAGGCGCCTGCCACAATGCTCGGTCATTTTTTGGTTGCAGCCGTCACTGTTGTTTGGTGGGCCCAGGCTGGATTCGAACCGGCCAGCTCAGGTGTACGTGGCTGGCGCTTTAGCCACTTGAGCCACAGGCGTTGAGCCTCCCTGGTGTTTTCGTAAATAGTAGTGCTGCCAAGCTACACAAGCTCTGTGTAGTATAAAAGGCTTGCTGGGTCATCAAAGTACAGTAAATTTTACTAGAAAATTCACTGGTGTTTGGAATATCTACTAACAGCCTCTTCCCACACCCCCAACTTTCTCCAAGTATCAAAAGAGCATTGATTGGGTCTTTTGTTCAATGCTTAAGGCTATCATGAATTGTTGGCATTGTTGACAGCTTGAGACTGTCACCCTGGGTAGAGTGCTGTGGCATCACAGCTCACAGCAACCTCAGACTCTTTGACTTGTGATTCTCTTGCCTCAGCCTCTCAAGTAGCTGGGACTATAGGTGCCCCCCACAATGCCTGGCTATTTTTGTTGTTGTTGTTGCAGTTGTCATTGTTGTTTTAGCTGGCCTGGGTCGGGTTTGAACCCAACAACCTCGGTCGGTGTATGTGGGCAGGGCCCAACCCACTGAGCTACGAGCACTGCCTAGATTGTTGGCATTTTAATCAAAGAATAATCATAATTCTGTGTGTCATAGTTTATTGATGTCATGGTTTATGGATAAATTTAGAAAATTTAGGAAGTGTTTGGATTATACACAAAATAAATATGTATTATAATAATCATGTAATTGTGGATTCTACATTGAATAAATTGATTTACTTAAATTAATACATACTGTGCCTCAAGCTCCCAAAGTCCTAAACTGCCTAGTATGGAGTCTGTGGTTTCAAACATTTGATTTAATGGACAAGTATAATGATAATAATGCCAGTAACTCATGCAATCAATCATGCAGTTCATATGCATGCCTTAGAGTGTCTCCACTGAGACAGTGGCTGGAGAGTATTCTTAGAAGTAGTACATGCTGCTGATGCCCCCTGCATGTCCCCTCTACTAGGCTTTGCTCAGAAGTACTTGAAAAGTTATATCTTGCTCTACCCCCTCCTCCACTCACAGCCCAAAGCCCAGGAAGAGGCACAGACGCCTAGCCCATTTGCCTCTGTGTGAGAAAATTCATGCACTAGAGCTTCCCTTGGGATCAGGCTGAAGTCAGATTTGGGCACAAACCTCATCTTTACTTGGCTTCTTCTCCAACTGCTTCCTATTTTCTTTACTTTTTTTTGTTTTTGTTTTTGAGACAGAGTCTTACTTTGCCATCCTCAGTAGAGCATGGGTAGGGTGTCGGCCACAAACACTGGATGCTGGCGGGTTAGAACCCGGCCGGGGCCTGCTAAACAACGACAACTACAACAACAACAAATAGCCAGGTGTTGTGGCAGGTGCCTGTAGTCCCATCTACTTGGGAGGCTGAGGCAAGAGAATCGCTTAAGCCCAAGAGTTGGAGGTTGCTGTGAGCTGTGATTGCACAGCACTCTACCCAGGGCAACCTCAAACTCTTGGGCTCAAGCAATCCTTTTGACTTAGCCTCTAGCATAGCTGGGACTATAGGCAACCACCATAACACCTAGCTATTTTTTTTGAGGGGAGTTCTCGCTCTGGTTGAGGCTGGTCTTGAACCCTGGCGCCTCGGCCTCCCAAGTGCTAGGACTACAGGCATGAAGCACTGCACCAGGCCTTTCTTTGCTTCTTTACAAGGTTTTTCTCTTGAGAGTTCTTCCATCCTAAATTACTTCCCCAAGAATTCCCATCTCAGAATCTCCTTCTAGGGAATCTAATTCCAGACAGTGGGGACCCTGACTGCTTGGAGCTGCTGGTTTATGTAGACAACACAACTGTGTTTGGAAGTAAGTACTTTAGTGCAACCTGACTAGAGCGTAGATTTTTCTTTATTCCTCCATTCTTAGTGCAAGAGAACTACTAATGATAAAGCTATTGAAACAGTTTTCCAGAGGCCCTCACTGGGGTACTTGTCAGCTAGAGTGAGTTGGAATCTGTCTCCTTCACTTTTTAGCTTCTGTCTGATGGTTGCATTGGCACAAAAGCATGTATCCAGAGTTAATTTTTGTATAAGGTATGAGGATTAGGTCACTATTCATTTAAGTTGCTTATGAGAAAAGGCTAACATCCAGAAAAGGATGAAAATCGAGAAAGTATTTTTCCAGGGTGCCTTTATCAGTCTACATTCCCACCAGCAATATATGAATGATGCAGTTTCTCCACATTCTCACAAACATTTGGTATTGTCACTGTATTTTACTTTAGCATTTTGTTCGATATAGTCATATCTCATTATGGCCTTAATTTGAATTTCCCCTATGGCTACTGATGCTTTACATTTTTTTGTGTGTGCTTACTTGACATCTGTATATTCTCTCTTTCTCTCACTCTGTAGCCCTGGGTAGAGTGCCCTGGCATCCTTATAGCCTACAGCAACCTCAAACTCTTGGGTGTGAACAATCTTCTTGCCTCAGCCTCCCAAGCTTGGACTATAAGCACCCACCACATGCCCAGATAGTTTTTCTGTTTTTAGTAGAGATGGGGGTCTTGCTCTTGCTCAGCCTGGTTTTGAACTCCTGTGCGCCAGCAATCTACCTGCCTTGGCCTCCCAGAGTGCGAGGATTATAGGCATGAGCCATGTCGTCGGGTTACGTATAGTCTTTTTTGTTTTTGTTAGACAGAGTCTCACTTTGTTGCCCTGGGTAGAGTGCTGTGGCATCACAGCTCACAGCAACCTCCAACTCTTGGACTTAAGTGATTCTCTTGCCTCAGCCTCTCAAGTAGATGGGACTACAGGTGCCTGCCATGACACCTGGCTATTTGTTGTTGTAGTTGTCATTGTTGTTTAGCAGGCCCTGGCCGGGTTCTAAACTGCCAGTATCCAGTGTATATGGCCGACACCCTAACCACTGAGCTACAGGCACTGAGCCTTGTATAGTCTCTTCAGTGAAATATCTCTTCATGATTTTGCCCATTTTCTAATTGGAGTATTATTTTTTTACTATTGGATTTTGAGATTTTTTTTTTTGGTAGAGACAGAGTCTCACTTGATCGCCCTCGGTAGAGTGCTGTGATGTCACAGCTGTAGAGTGCTGTGCCGTCACAGCTCACAGCAACCTCCAACTCCTGGGCTTAGGCGATTCTCTTGCTTCAGCCTCCTGAGTAGCTGGGACTACAGGCACTCACCACAATGCCCGGCTATTTTTTTTGTTGTTGCAGTTTGGCTGGGGCCGGGTTTGAACCCACCACTCTCGGTATATGGGGCTGGGAGTCTACCCACTGAGTCACAGGCACCGCCTGGATTTTGAGATTTAAAAAAATATATATTCTAGATACCATTTTTTGGTCGGATGTTTGCTTTGCAAATATGTTCTCCTGGTCTGTAGCCTGTCTTTCTATCCTCTTAATAATATCTTTCATACAGCAAAAGTTTTTAATTTCAATGAAGTCTAATTTATTAATATTTCCTTTTAGCTTCAAGTCTGAGAGCTTTGCCTTGCATCAGATCTCAAAAGTAACCTTTTTTTTCCCCCCTCTGGAAGTTGTTATCTTTAATATTTTATATTTGTGCCCATGATTTATTTTGAGTTAACTTTTGTATAAGGTGGGAGATTTTGGTTAAGGTTCATTTTCTTGCCCATGGATGCTCTATTGTTCCTTCCTCATTTGTTGAAGATTAACCTTCTTCCATTGAATTGCTGTTGCACCGTTGTTAAAAATCAGTGGCCAGTTCTTGTATAAAGATATCTCCTGGTTCTCAATTTTGTTCCATTGATCTATGTGCATATTCTCCCACCAATATTACAAAATCTTTATTACCATGTCTGTGTAAGTCTTGAAATCAGAATAGACTGATTTCTCTTTCTTTATCCTACATTTTCAAATTTATTTTAGCTATTCTAATTTCTTTTTTTTTTTTTTTGAGACAGAGTCTCACTATGTCGCCCTGTGTAGAGTGCTGGCATCACAGCTCACAGCAACCTCAAACTCTTGAGCTTAAGCATTTCTCTTGCCTCAGCCTCCCAAGTAACTGGGACTACAGGTGCCCGTCATGACGCCCAGCTATTTTTTGTTGTTGTTGTTGCAGTTGTCATTGTTGTTTTACCTGCCCGGGCTGGTTTCGAACCCCCTAGTCTCGGTGTACATGGCTGGCCCCCTACCCACTGAACAATGGGCGCTACCTAAAATGTATTTTTTTGTTGCAGTTGTCATTGTTGTTTAGCAGGCCCAGGCCGGGTTTTAACCCGCCTGCCTTGGTGTATGTGGCTGACGCCCTAATCATTGAGATGCAGGCACCGAGCATATTCTAACGTCTTTACCTTTAGAAACTATAGATGCATCTTGTCCACATCTACAAAAATATGCTGGGATTTTGATAGTAATTGGTTACACCTGTATATAATTTTAGGGCGATTGACATTTTTACTGTGCTGAGTTTTGCAATGCATGAACCCATTTAAAATTGTCTTTGTATTTATTTCATCAGCATTTCATAGTTTTTAGTATGTAAGTTCTGTGCATGTATTGAGAGATTTACACCTATTTCAGTTTTGAGTAATTATAAATTATATTGTGTTTTAAATTTCGATGTTCACATATTCATCTTTAATATGTAGAAATATAATTGATTTTGTATGTTGAAATCATATTTTGTGACTTTGCTGAACTCATGTATTAGTTATGGAATATTTTGGTAGATTTCTTGGGATATTTTACATAGACCATCATGTCTTCCGTAATTAGGAAAAAAAATTATTCCTTTCTGAGTTGTATACATTTTATTTCTTATCTTATCGTGATCATTAGGAACCACAGTAATGAGAGTGGATATCTTTGCGTAGTTCCCAGTGTTAGGGAGAAAGCATTTATTCTTTCACTATTAAGTATGATGCTAATGGGAAGACTTTTGTAGATGAGTTTATTAAATTGAGATAGTTCTCTTCTATTCTTAATTTGCTGTGATTAAAAATAAATTATGAAATCATGAATGGATGTTGTATTTTGTCAAATCCATCTTTTGTATCAATTGATATGGTCATATGACTTTTTTATCTCATTGATATGGTGGATTATATTTTTGTGTGTGTGTGTGTTGAACAAGTTTTGTATACCTAAAACAAACTTCACTTGGTCATGATGTATAATTCTTTTTATACATTGCTGAATTTTGTTTGCTGATGTTTTGTTGAGAAATCTTTTTTTTTTTTTTTTGTGGAGACAGAGTGTCACTTTATCGCCCTCGGTAGAGTGCTGTGGAGTCACAGCTCACAGCAACCTCCAGCTCTTGAGCTTAAGCGATTCTCTTGCCTCAGCCTCCCAAGTAGCTGGGACTACAGGCGCCCGTCACAGCGCCCGGCTAATTTTTGATGCAGCTCGGCCGGGGCCGGGTTTGAACCTGCAGCCCTAGGTATGTGGGGTCGGCGCCCTACTCGCTGAGCCACAGACGCCGCCCTTGTTGAGAAGTCTTATGTCTACATTTATGCAGGATGTTAGTGTGTAATTTTCTTTTCTTGTAGACTCTGTCTGGTTTTGGTATTAGGATAATAGTGGTTTCATAAAACGACTTGGGAAGTCTTCAGTCTCTTATTTTCTGGAAGAGATTGTGTAGAAGTGTTGCTAATTAAAAAAATCTGATATAGTTCTCCAGTGAAACTATCAGAACTTGGAAATTTCTTTTTCAGAAACTTATTTATTTATTTGTTTATGTATTTTGAGACAGAGTCTCACTATGTCACCCTTGGTAGAGTGCCCTGGCGTCACTGCTCACAGCAACCTCAAATTCTTGGGCTTAAGCAATTCTCCTGCCTCAGTCTCCCAAGTAGCTGGGACTACAGGTGCCTGCCGGAACCCCCGGTTAGTTTTTGGTTGTAGTTGTCCTTGTTTGGCAGGCCTGGGCTGGGTTCAAACCTGCCAGTGCCGGTGTATGTTGCTGGCTCTCTAGCCACTGAGCTACAGGAGCTGAGCCTTTCAGGAGCTTATAAAAATTATAAATTCAATTCTCTCAGTAGGTCTAATAGGCAAATGATGCAGTTGGTGGACATGATTTGAACACAACTTACCTCCTAACTTAGGTTTTACTTCACAAGAACAGAACCTGCCCCACTAGTGTAAGCACAAGATTGAAAGAAGAGAGTAGAGTGCATCCCCTCTGCAGCAGACAAGAGATCACAAATGCCAGAGGAGGAGGCTAAACTGTGCACACTGAGATCCTTTTCACAAGGTCATCAGTTTCATTGTTCCTCCTTGGGGAAGAACAAGTAAGGAGTAGGAGGAGAGGTCAGGATCATTATTCTAAGGGAGGAGGTCTTGAAAACATCTTTTTCTGTTTATTTCAAATTAATATGAGGGTGTAGGTGTTTAGGTTACATAGTTTTCAATTCTAAGGTAAAGTTCAAGTTGTAGTTGAGCCCTTCATCCAGGGGATGTACTCTACAACCTCACATCCTGCACATTAGATGAGATCCTACCAACTGCCCTCTCATCTCCCTTCCCCCTTGCTAGACTATATTTGTATTTTATCATTTGCACTTGAAAATATTAAGTGAAAGGAGAGGTGGTGTACCCCCCAAATAGCTACATGACAGCACACTTCAGAAGAACCAAACCATTTTGCAAAGTATGAACATACTTTAGAGACTTTTCTACATCCTACCTTTAACAGAAAAGGGCATTAATAAATTTCTAAATAGAACAAAGTTATTCTTAAGCCATAACTTTAACAAGAAAAAATGCTGCAAACAAAATAATAGAGATATTTAGACTAGTATGCATCCTGATTATAGTAGATTGCATCCCCCTGGGTTGGAACCTATTTGGTTATTGTCCTCCTATTATTTCTTCTTATTTTTATACATCTTATTTTTATACTTCTGTTTATTTTCCATCTTCAGCTGAGGATCCTGAACCTCTTCGGTGGAGGTACAATTATCATCTTTGACAGCATATCTTACTGATCCTGGGACTCAGGGAACAAGTACTTCACTTCATCTGCATCAACGATGGCTTTAACAGCATCAAGCAGAGATCCTTCCCCAGGAACTTCAAGAAGACAAAAGCAATTAAAGAATCATTATATATCTGCTAGATTGGCAATAAAAAGGATCTGGACTAATAAACTGCTAGTGGGAATGTAAATTGTTTTTAGCTAGCTGTAAAGTGGAGCACGTGCACACCCTACGATCCATAAATTCTATTCCTATGTATGTACCCAAGAGTCAAGTTCATCAAAGGGGAGTATGATATTAGTGTCTTGCGGGGAAGTGATTTTTCCTTATACTGGTAACTACAAGACATTATAGGATGTTTAACATCCCTGGTCCTAACCCTCTGAATGCCAGTTGTACTCTGCTATCACTGTGATAATCAACTCTCCCCAGGTGAGAACTACTACTGGCTTAGAGAAACTTGATAACTGCACCAATAGATGTGTAAAAGAATGTTCATTAGAACAGCTCTTACCTGGAAATAGCCCAAATGTTCCTAATGGAGGAATGAATAAATAAATTGTGGTGTAATCACATAATGGAATAACTTAATGCTCTCATGATATTAGCATATCAGCTCTCACTTGCCTACAGCAAGGATTTTAATGTGAGAGAAAAAAATTCTTGTATTTTATTTAGTTGCTTTTGTCCAGTCTCTAAAAAAAAAAAAAATACTAGTTTGAAAATTATTGTGATTTGGAAACAAGCTCTGGGCTTTAATAGGGACCCCACCAAACAAATGTGGTATTGTAATGAGACATCGTCCCCTTTCATTACCAGGTTGTTCTATGAAATATATGAAACGTGTAAGAGTTAGATATAATACTGGCTGAAGCAATTTGATTATGATACATCATTCTAAATTGAGGCACTGATATTATTATCAAAATGAAAGTGCATGGTTGGCTTTTAGCTACATGATTTATAAGGTGGATTACTATGCCTGAGCATCCCGGCCTGTGAATAGGTCTGATCACCTTTGATGTAATTAAGTGGCTCAGACTGGATATCTGTTAGTCTTTGATGTATTTGGATAGCCTGGATCCTAAATGTTTGCTAATTTTCATAAAAATCAGGACTGCAATGGTTTTGTAAGATAGAAGGCCTAATTTTTTTTTAATTTCTTAAATAGCCTGGAAATAATTCATAACACTAGTTTGTGCTACAGCTATTATAACCTCTGATACTTACTTAAAAATGTGCTCTTCCTTCTCTGACTAGACAGTCTTTTTGAGGATCCAGTTTCTTTAGGGGTACTCTTAGGTTCTTGAAATAATTTCACTCATCCTTCTCTATCAGTGTGAGACATAATATGATCTGTGAAGAATGATGAGAAATTATGACACATAATTTCTTTTTGGTTGAGGACTTTCTACTTTCTTCCCCACTGGATCACAGATGACAGGCACTGGAAAAATATATGTGTGTGCTTTATTCATAGTTTGCTTCTTGTTTCACTACTAAAATTTAAAAGCTAACTTTCTTACCCTTCCATTTACTAGTTGTGTGACCTTGGCTGAGTTATCTAAATTCTCTAAGACTGTTTCCTCCTTTTAAAAGTGGAGTGGATCACCTACTTCACAAGGTTGTTATAAGGTACATCATAGTGTACCTAGAAGGTGTGGGATCTGGCCTTTTTGAACATTAACAAGAAGTTTTAGCTGGAGGTGGTGGCTCACACTTGTAATCCCAATGCTCTGGGAGGCTGAGAGGGGTGGATGGCCTGAGCTCAGGAGTTCAAGAGCAGCCTGAGCAAGAATGAGATCCCATCTCTAAAAATAACCAGGCATTGTGGCAGGTGCCTGTAGTCCCAGTTATTTGGGAGGCTGATGCAAAAGGATCTCCTGAGCCCAAGCGTTTGAGGTTGCTATGAGCTACCATGCCACGGCACTCTACCCTGGGCAACTGAGTGAGACTCTGTCTCAAAAAAAAAGAAAGTTAGCACTATTTACAGGGTTTAGATAGCAATTCCTAAGAGCAATTATTTCATAACATAAGGCATATTATGCAATACGAGACAGAAATGTAATAAGAAATAAATTAGTTTGAATAGTGAATAAAAATATATAAGAAATCTAAATGGCCAATAAACATAGTAAAAGTATCCTAACCTTCTTAGTAGTTAGGGAACTGCCAATTAAAATTACCAAATTGCTAGAAATTTTAAGAATAATAATAATGGGTTATTGAGTGGCATCCATTCTGTCTCATCACCAAGTGGTTAAACCTTAGTGAGACCAGAGGAACAGGGAGAAGTAGTCCTACTTATCTGAAAGACAGGAAAAGCACCTGTCTCAAGCATAGTAACCTTCACTGGATTGTAGCTTGGGATGTTTGTGGATATTTTACATTTCTTTTCTCATACTATGGGACTGATCTAAACTCTTAACATCACGTTAAGGACAAAAGACATCTATTTCTTCTTCTTCTTTTTTTTTTTTTTTTTTTTGAGACAGAGCCTCAAGCTATCGCCCTGGGTGAGTGCTGTGGCATCACTGCTCACAGCAACCTCCAATTCCTGGGCTTAAGGGATTCTCCTGCCTCTGCCTCCCAAGTAGCTGGGACCACAGGCGCCCGCCACAATGCCTGGCTATTTTTTTGTTTTTCTGCAGTTTTTGGCCAGGGCCACGTTTGAACCCATCACCTCCAGTATATTGGGCCAGCGCCCTACTCCTTTGAGCCACAGGTGCCGCCCACCTGTTTTTGGTTGCAGCCGTTATTTGGCAGGCCTGGGCTGGATTTGAACCTGCCAGCTTAGGTGTATGTGGCTGGCGCCTTAGCCAGTTAGCCACAGGCACCAAGCCAAGACATCTATTTCGTTTATTTTATTTTTTTTCTATTTTTATGTATACATGTGTTTATTAGGTTTCCACTTTTTGATTCACAGAATTTAAAAGGTCTAAAATTTAATAATAATAACAATGTTTAAGATAAGGACTAGGAAAAAAACACGTAAAGACTGAACGACGATAAATACATTCAGAAAAGAAAACAGACGATTACTGCATGGAAATATTAAGCAATATTAGTAATAATAATGTCAAGGAAGTAATGTTCACATTGTCAAATAAGAGCATGTCTATTGTAGAATGCTTTGATTCTGAGGCTCAGTATGAAGTCATCAGTTAACTTCTTATTTTTTTCCAAAGTCTCAAAAAATAGACAACTAGTATTATATAAATAAAAGTAAAACAGAGTTTCAAAAACCAGATCATGCCAAATCTTATAGACAATAGAAAAAGAATAAATATTTCAAAATCATTCTACTTGATCTGGTACAATTTTGACCCAAGTACATTACTTAAACATTAATTTTTAATTCTACTTGATAATATGTTGTTTAGGATATTGCATCCTCACTTATAAGTGAAATATGTTTGTAATTTCCCTTTATAACAATATATTTTCCCCAATTTCAATATCAAGTGTATTCAAGACATTTATTTCTATACTCAAAGGTGGTATGTTTTAAAGTATAAAAATTATAACTTGAAAATGGTATATTAGGCTTTTGATTTTTGCTACAATGGAGCAGCTGGTATCAAACTAGCTCTATTGCTGATAATAACTATAAATGCTTGGCATTTTTATGTTTTTTTTTTGTAGAGACAGAGTCTCATTTTTATCGCCCTCGGTAGAGTGCTGTGGCATCACACAGCTCACAGCAATCTCCAACTCCTGGGTTTAGGCGATTCTGTTGCCTCAGCCTCCTGAGTAGCTGGGACCACAGGCACCTGCCACAACGCCTGGCTATTTTTTTTTTTTTTTTTGCAGTTCGGCCGGGACCGGGTTTGAACGCACCACCCTTGGTATATGGGGCCGGCGCCCTACTCACTGAGCCACAGGCACCAACTGCTTGGCAAATATTTTGAAAAGCTATTTGAAGATAATAGACACCAACCAATGCAGATAGGACATGACAGGAGGAATTATAGTGAAAGGATAAATGCTGACATCAGTCTTGTATGAGGTCTGACAATTAAGTTTGCAAACTTGCCACTCTATGCTTACATTAGCAGCACTGTTTGAACAACTCAGTAAGGTTTCATAATCTTGGTATCTTAGTGTCTCACAACTGTGTTTTTGTCGCTGTGTGGTTGTGTCTTGCCGAGTGGCATTCATTATTGTTGTTGCATGTTTTTGTGTACCGTCACGAAGATGTCAGAGCTTGAATTAGAGCAACAAACAAATTTATTTGTAAATTTCTCGCTAAATTTGGCAAGAGTGGAAGTGAAATCATGTATCTGCTATTCCAAGTTTATGGGGATAATGTCATGAAGAAAAGAGCAGTGTACAAATGGATTAAACATTTTTAAAAGGAGAGACAAAGTGTTACCAATGAAGAGATAAGGGCAGCCAGGAACAAGCAGAACTGATGAAAATATTGCAAAAATCTGTTGAATTCTGCATTAAAAATTGTTGCTGACTGTGAGAAGCATAGCAGACCAGTAAACATTGATAGAGAAACAGGAAAATTGTAACTGAAAATGTTGGCATGAGAAAGGTGTGTGCAAAAATGGTCCTGAAGGAGCTCACTGGTGAACAAAATCAAAGGAGAGCTAAAGTTTGCCAAACTAACAAGATGATATTTTGGGCCATGTTATCACTGGTGATGAAACAGGGGTGTACCAATATGACCCTGAAACAAAGCGTTAAAGTGCACCATGGAAGTCAGCTAATTCTCCACGACCAAAAAAATTCCGTCAGGCCAATCAAGAGTCAAAATGAGGCTCGGCGCCTGTGGCTCAACGGGCTAAGGTACCAGCCATGTACACCTGAGCTGGAGGGTTCAAATCCAGCCCGGGCCCGCCAAACAACAATGAGGGCTGCAACCATAAAATGGCCAGGCATTGTGGCGGGTGCCTGTCGTCCCAGTTACTTGGGAGGCAGAGGCAGGAGACTCGCTTGAGCCCAGGAATTGGAGGTTGCTGTGAGCTGTGATGCTACAGCACTCTATCCAGGGTGACAGCTTGAGGCTCTGTCTCAAAAAAAAAAAAAAAAAGAGTCAAAATGATCAGTGGGATTGTTCAATTATGAATTGGCACCAACTGGACAAACAGCTAACCAAGTTTACTTTTTGGAAATGTTGAAAAAGCGTACATAAAAAAGTTAGGTGAAAACGACCTGAACTTTTCACCAACAACTCATGGCTCTTGTGTCATAACAATACACCAGCTCACAGGGCATTGTGTGTGAGGGAGTTTTTGGCCAGTAAACAAATAACTGTATTGGAACACACTCCCTATTCACCTGATCTGGCCCCTAAGGACTTTTTTCTTCATTTTGATGACATTCAGGACATCAAGGGTATTACAACAGCTCTGATGGCCATTGCAGAAAAAGAGTTTCAAAATTGCTTTGAAGGGTAGACTAGGTGCTTGTGTCAGTGCATAGCTTTTCAAGGGGAGTACTTCGAAGATGAGCTATGTAGCACTCTTTCCTAGGATGAATTTGTGAACTTAATTGTCAGACTTGTATTAGTTACTGTTCTCTCGTCTCAAAGAATTCACCAATTCATATGGTGTTCTTTTTTGTTTTTCTGTTTTTGGTCGGGGCTGGGTTTGAACCCGCCACCTCCGGTATATGGGGCCGGCGCCCCATTTGTTGAGCCACAGGTGCTGCCCAAAAGCTTCTTATTCTTTGCTTTTTTTTTTTTGAGCTAGAGCCTCAATCTGTCACCCTGGGTAGAGTGCTGTGGCATCACAGCTCACAGCAATCTCCACTTCCTGGGCTTAAGGGATTCTCTTGCCTCAGCCTCCCAAGTAGCTGGGACTACAGGCGACCACCACAACACCCGGCTATTTTTTGGTTGTAGTTGTCATTGTTGTTTGGCAGGGCCAGGCTGGATTCAAACCCGCCAGCTCTGGTGTATGTGGCTGGCCCTTTAGCTGCTTGAGCCACAGGCACTGAGCCTCATATGGTGTTTGACATAAAAGACAAAATAAAAGCAGTAATTAGGGTTGTGGCACTTTTCCTGGGCTAGGAAGACCAAAATTGAAGGTCACAATTACCAAGTGGCTGGGACTTTAATGGCCAAGATCCCTGAAAAAAAGGAAGTTGTTATGGACTGAATGACTGCCCCCAATTCATATGTTGAAATTCAAACCCTGAATGTGATAATCTTAGGAGGTGGGGCTTTGTGCAGTGAGACTAGTGTACTTATATGAATAGACAGAAGACAGATGTGCTCTCTCTTTCCACCATGTGAGGATGCAAGAAGACAGCTGTTTATGAACAAGGAAGAGGGTGTCCACTAGAACCTGAACATAATGGCACCCTGATTTTGAACTTTCCAGCCTCAAGAACTTTGAGAAATAAATTTATGTTTTTTTTTTTATTGTTTGGGATTCATTGCAGGTACAAAGAATTAGGTTACACTGATTGCACTTGTTAGGTAAAATCCCTCTTATAATTGTATCCCGTGACAAGAGGTATGCCATACACCGTAACTCCCATCCCCCTCCCTCCTCCCCTCTCCCTACTCTATCCTTCCCCTACACCCCCTTGTATTAACTCATCTACTGCCTTCATATTAGAATTGAGTACTTTGGAATCTTGCTTCTCTATTCTTGTGATGCTTTACTAGGAATAATGTGTTCCACTTCAATCCAGGTTAATACAAAAGATGTAAAGTCTCCGTCTCTTTTTGTTTGTTTGTTTGTTTGCTTTTAGACACAAGGTCTCACTAGGTCACCCAGGCTGAAGTGTAGTGCCATGATCATAGTTCACTGTAGCCTCAAACTCTTGGGCTCAAGTGATCCTCCCACCTCAGCCTCTTAAATGACTGTAATTACATGCATGAGCCACTATGCCTGGAAAATATCTGTTGTTTAAGCCATTAAGTCTATAGTAGTTTGTCATAGCAGCTTGAACCCATTAAGACATAGCTGGCCAAAGTCAACAAGAGGGAGGAACTCCTGCAAGCTATAAGGCAAAAACATCAAGTCACTTACAAAGGAAAACCCATTAGGCTAATTATAGACTTCTCGGTGTAGACCTTAACAAGCCAGAAGGGATTGAGACCCCATCTTTAATCTTCTTTTTTTATTTTTATTTTTTTCAGTTTTTGGCAGGGGCCGGGTTTGAATTCACCACCTCTGGTATATGGGACTGGCCCTCTACTCCTTGAGCCACAGGGGCCGTCCCATCTTCAGTCTTCTTAAACAAAAGAAAAGCCAGCCTAGAATTTTGTATGCAACAAAACAAAATTTTCACATAAGAAGGGGAAATAAAGACTTTTCCATATAAGCAAACACCGAGAGAATTTGTCACCACTTGCAGAAAAGACTTAGACCTGCATTAATCATACACGAATCAGCATAATAAACACCCACCAGTGTAGGGAAAGTAATTGGTGGGATCACACCTATGGTGTATCTTACAAGGGTACATGTGAAATTTACTAGGTGTAGAATATAAATGTCTTAACACAATAACTAACAAAATGCCGTGAAGGCTATGTTACCCAGTTTGATGAAAACATTTCAACTTGTATATAAAACCAGCACATTGTACCCCATGATTGCATTAATGCACATAGCTATGATTTAATTAAAAAAAAGTTAAAGTTCATGTCTCAAATAAAAGAATAGCACAAGAGGGAAAACAAAGCAGTAAGGTACTACCCATCATGATGAACAGAACTGCATCCCACATATAAATTCTATCACTCAACATTAATGGTCTGAATGCCCCACTGAAAGACCTAGGCTGGTTGAATGGATGAAAAATACCACATCTAATCCACAAAGACTCATACAGACTCCAGGTAATGGGATAGAAAAAATATTCCATGCAAATGAAAACCAAATAGTACAGATACAGCCATTCTCACATCAGATAAAATTGACTGTAAATCAACACTGGTAAAGCAAGACAAAGATGGTCATTATATAATGGTAAAGGGAGAAATTCAATAAGAAGACATAATAACCCTAAACGTGTATTCACCTAACACAGGAGCGCCAAGATTCGTGAAGCAAATTCTACTAGATATAAGTAAAGAAATAAAGAGTAGCATCATAATCACTGGAGATTTCAACACCCCACTGACAGAGCTGGATAGATCATTGAAGCAGGAAATAAGTAACACCGGGCTTAAATGTACTCTAGAATAAATGGACGTAACAGACATGTACAGAACATTCTACCCTCAAACTACTGAACATAGTAAGACATTATCATCACCACATGGCACATTCTCCAAGATTGAGCTAATCTCAGGCCACAAAACATACTGAAACAAATTAAAAAAAAATCAAAGTAATACACATGTATCTTCTCAGATCACAGTGGAATGAAACCAGAAATCAATTCCAGGAGAAACACTTAGATCTACACAAAACCATGGAAATTAAACAACCTGCTGCTTAATAATTATTGGATCAATAATGAAATTAAGATTAAAATCAAGAGATTCCTTGACCTGAATGACAAAAGGGACATAAGCTATCAAAATCTATAAGATTTAGCAAAAGCAGTTCTAAGGGAAAATCCATAGCCTTAAGTGCCTAAATCAAAAAGACAGATCATGAATTAACAATTTCATGTCACATGTCAAGGAACTAGAAAAGGAGGAACAAACCAAACCCAAAGCCAGCAGAAGGAAAGAAACAACAAAGCTCAAAACAGAACTAAATGAAATGGAAAAAAAAAATCAATAAAACAAAAAGTCAGTTTTTTAAAAAGATAAACAAAATCTATAGACCTCTTGCTGCATTAACCAGGAATAGAAGAGAAAGGCTCCAAATAAACTCAATCAGAAATGAAAACAAAGATATTACCCCTGATGCTATGGAAATACAAAATATCATCTATGAACACTATGAAAATCCTTGTGTGCATAAGCTAGAAAGCATAAAGGAAACAGACAAATTTCTGGAAACACAACCTCTTAAGACTCAATCAGGAAGAAATAGAACTCCTGAAATAACAAGCAGCAAGATTAAAGCAGTAATAAAGAAATCCACCTGTCAATTTCCATTAAAAAAAGCCTACTGGAATTATTATTTTGAATCAGAGATTGATTTAGGTAAAAATAATATATAGAATCTTCCAATCAGTGGTCAATGTATAATTCTCTTTATACTTAAGTCTCTGTTAATTTTTCTAATGTTTTGTAGTTCTGAGTAAAGGTCTTGCACATCTTTGTTAATCCTTAATATTTGATGATTTTTGAAACTAATGCAAATGGTTTATTTCCTGTTTGCTAAGATATAGAAATACAATTCTTTTATATACTGACCTTATATATGGCAAACTTGCAAATTTTACTTATTGTAACAAGTTGTTTTTAAATACTTCTGAAATTTATTAACACACAATTGTGTCATCTGTAAATATGAAGGATTTATTTCTTCCTTCTTTTCTTTCTTTCTTTTTTTTTTTTGTAGAGACAGAGTCTCACTCTATTGCTCCCGGTAGAGTGCTGTGGAGTCAAAGCTCACAACAACCTCCACCTCTTGGGCTTAAGCGATTCTCTTGCCTCAGCCTCCCAAGTATCTGGGACTATAGTTGCCCACCACAACACCGGCTATTTTTTGGTTGTAGTTGTTATTGTTGTTTGTCAGGCCGAGGCTGGATTTGAACCTGCCAGCTCTGGTGTATGTGGCCGGTGCCTTAGCCACTTGAGCTCCAGGCGCCGAGCCCCCAAAATTATTTCTTACCTTCATCCCTCCCTACTTTACCTACTTTATTATTTTTATTTTCTTATTCTTTTATTGTTTGGGATTCATTGAGGGTACAAAGAATTAGGTTACACTGATTGCATTTGTTAAAGTCCCTCTTATAATTGTGTCCCACTCCTAAGAGGTGTGCTATACTCTGTGACTCCACATCCACCTCCCTCCTCCCCTCTGCCCACTTGCTCATTCCCCTACCCGCCTCATATTAGCTCATCTACTGCCTTCATATTAGAATACAGTACATTGGATTCTTGCTTCTCCATTCTTGTGATACTTTACAAAGAAGAATGTGTTCCACCTCTATCCAGATTAATACAAAAGATGTGACATCTCCATCTTTTGTAGTGGCTGAATAGTTTTCCATGGTATACATATACCACAGCTTGTTAATCCATTTATGCTGTTTCCACATTTAATCTATTTAGGCTGTTTCCACATTTTGGCGACTGTAAATTGATGGCATGCAATATTCTAAAAATGTTAGGACATGTTTGTTAGTCTTGATATCCATTATTCTATATCCATACTTTTTTTTTTGTTTGTTTTTTGAGACAGAGTCTCACTTTGTCACCCTTGGTAGAGTGCTGTGTCATCACAGCTCATAGTAACCTCAAACTCTGAAGCTTAAGTGATTCTCTTGCCTCAGCTTCCCAAGTAGCTGGAACTATAGGTGCCTGCCACAATGCCTGGCTATTTTTAGAGATGAGGTCTCTCTCTGGCTTAGGCTGGTCTTGAACCCGTGAGCTCAGGCAATCCACCTGCCTTGGTCTCCCAGAGTGCTAAGATTACAGGTGTGAGCTACTGTGCCCAGCCTTATAGCCACCTTTTTTTTTTCTTCTTATTTTATCAGAAGGAGATATGCTAAAATCCCCAACCAGGTTTGTAGATTTATCTATTGATATTTAGAGTTCTGTCAGTTTTCACTTTATATATTTAGGAGCTATTTTATGTGTGCATACCAATTAAGATTTTTAAAAAATTGTTGATGTATTGACTCTTTAATCATTGTGAAATGTCCCTCTAATATCTCCCAGAAAGCTTCCAACCTTAACATCTAATTTCTCTGGTTATAGTAGAACTACAGCTACTTTATTTTGGTTCATGTGTGTATGGTATTTCTTTTTCAATACATTCACTTGCAAATTTTCTATGTCTTATTTAAGGTAAATCTCTTACAATCAGTACATAGTTGTAATTTTTATTTTTGTCCAGTCTGATAATTTTGTTTTTAAATTGTATCACTTAGTCCATTCGCATTCAGGGTGATTCCTGGGAAGTTTGGATTTTAATCTACTATTTGTTTTTTTTATTTGCCTTCTATTTATTTTTATTTTTAATTTTTTATTAGATAATAACTGTGTATATTACTGCATTTATAGGGTACCATGCACTGATTTTATATACATTTGATATCAAACTGGTTAACATAGCGTTCATCTCACTTATTTTATTGTTGTGTTTAGACATTTATCTCTACTATTAATATATTTGACATGTTCCCTTGCAATATGCACAGAAGGTGAGGTCCCACTGATTACCCTCCTGCCACTGGTAAACCTCCCTCCTGTCCCCTCACCCTCCTAACACAATTATAACTCTCTTTTTTATTGTTTTATTCTCTTTTGTTGCTTTCTTTTGGATTAATCAAGTTGTTTTCTTTTTCATTTTTAAACTTATTTCTGATGCATTTTTTATTACTAGCTTAGTTACCCATGATTACAACATTTCTTCTTGGCTTATTAAAATCTACCTGAAGATAGAGATTTTATCACTTACACTCGCTCGCCTTTTGTACTATAATCATGTTTTAATTGAACACCAAAGATATTATTGTTTTAAACACCAAAAGATATTATTGTTGTTACTTAAGTAGCCAATATTCATATAAGTTTACCCATATTAACTCTTTCTAGTGTTCTTCATTTTTTCCTAAATTACCTTACTTTCATCTGACACTATTTTCCTCTTGCCTGAATAACTCCCATCAGTATTTCTTCTACTTAATATCTTATAAATTCTCTCATTTTTTATTTATCTTAAAACATATTTTTTTTAAATTTCAGATTAATATAAGGGTACCTAATTTGCATTTGGTAGGTTACGCCCAAGTTGCATTTGAACCCTTTACCCCCAGAAGGTGTGCCAGATAGGTGAGAGCTTACCACATACCCTCCTCCTGCATCTCTCTCCTATTCTTGAATTTAAATATGGATTTCTCTCTTGTGGATGTGTAGTTGTTAATTTACTAGTTTCATATTAATATTGAGTACATTGGATGCTTGATTTTCCATTCTTTGATACTTTACCCAGGAGGATGTTCTCCCAATCCTTCCTTTACTTTTTGTAAATACAAAAAATGTGAGTCTCCATCTTCCTTTATGGCTGAATAGTATTCCATGGTATACATATACCACAGTTTATTTATCCATTCATGGGTTGATGGGCACTTGGATTCTGTCCATGTCTCTGCCATTGTAAATTGACCTGCTATAAACATTTGAGTGCAAATGTCCTTGTATAAAATGATTTTTTTTTTCTTCTGAGTGGAAACCTAGTAATGGGATTGCAGGATCAAATGGAAGGTCTATTTGTATCTCTTTGAGGAAATCTCAGAACATATTTGATTCACCTTCATTTTCAAATAATTTTTGCTACACTGGCACTTTTTTCAGCACATTGAATATGTCCTATTATTGTCTTCTTTTACTATTTCTGTTGAAAAAATCAGTTGTCAAGCTTGCCATTGTTCCTTTGAAGATAATAGACCTTTGTTCTCTACTTATTATGAAAATTTTCTCTTTGTGTCTGATAGCCATCAGTTTTACTTTGATGTACAGGCAGTCCCTAAGTTACAAACATCTGACTGATGTGCAACTCACACTTTTGAACAGAAGCTATTACAGGTACTAGGGGAATGTACCTGTTCTAACTTACGTACAAATTCAACTTACAAACGAACCTACAGAACCTATCTTGTTTGTAACATGGGGACTGCCAGTACCTGGGTCTGTTTTTTTCCTATTTTAGTTTTCTATTTCTGTCATAGCAAGTTTCTACAAACAATGCAAATTTACTGGTTTTCATAGGTCAGAAGTTTAGTAACTGTTTTACTGACTTAAAATCAAGTTGTCAACAGAGATGACTTCTTTTCTGGAGGCTCTGGGGGAAAATATGTTTTCTTGCTCATCAAGGTTGTTGACAGAATTCAGTTCCTTGCTCTTGTAAGACTGAAGTCCCAGTTTTCTTGCTGGCTGTAAGCTAATGACCATTTCTAGTTTCTAGAGGTCACCTGCATTCCTGGGCTCATGTGCTCCTTCCTCGATCTTTAAAGTCAGCAAAGGTCTGATTGAGGCCTTCTTATGCCACATCTGTGACTAACCAATACTGCTACCTTCATCTTCCACATTTATGGGCCCACTTACATAATGCATGATAATCTGCTTATTTTAAGTCATGTAAATAACAACCTTAATTTCATTTGAATTGTTAAATCCATATAAGATAATGTATCCACAGATTCTTTGACCTGGGAGCTCCTGTGTTAGGTGCATATATGTTTAGGATTGCCATTTATTTATTTATTTTTTTAAGATAGAGTCTCACTTTGTCACTCCAGGGTCGAGTGCTATGGCGTCATAGCTCACAGCAACCTCAAATTCTTAGGCTGAAATGATCCTCTTATTTCAGCCTCCTTCAGTAGCTGGGACTACAGGCTTAGTGGGTGCTTTTTCTGCTCAGATCCCAGGGAGGCAATGGTGGGGGGGATTGTGGTGTGCACCACACTGAATCACAGTGTGTATGAGAGTGCCTGCCCTCCCAGCTGCTTCTATGGCCCAGCAAGGATAGTGGGATGGTGGGTGCAGTGGAGCTGACCCTAGTGCAGACTCAGTACCCTGGGGCAGCCACCTGAGACCAGAAGCTGGCAGTCCCCAGTGTTCCAGCTCTCCGGTGCAGTGCTGCTCCACAGTCTCCAAGCACCTGGATGATCAGTTTGGAGGCCTGCTGTGGTGGGGAAACCTGTTCAAAGCTTGGGTTCTCATGTCCCCTGGGGGAATGTGGAACCTCTGGGGTCTCTCCCCTTTTCCGTCTCCTTCCCCACGTATGGACTCTTCCCCTAGGTATTTTCCAATCTTGCATATCACTGTGCCTCTCTCTTCGCCACTTTGGGTGTCTCCGATTGCTTCTCTTATAATTCAAAATACTCTTTCTGAGATGATCCATCTGCAGGTGACCCTCTACCCACAACTTTTATTCCTCTTCTTCAGTACAGCAAGAGCAATCTACTTGTAATCTGTCATCCTGGTCTCCTCAAAAATGGTCATTCAAATAAATGGTTCTTTGTCAACTGAGTATCCAATTGAACCTTTGCACTTATTTCAAACTATATGCATCATATGACCTATGAGTTACAGATTAAATATGAAAGGTGAACCAAAAGTTACTGAAGATAACACAGGAGAATGTCTTAATGACATTGATGTAGTCAAGCATTGCTTTAAAAAGACATAAAAAACCACTAACTTTAATAAATAAATAAATAAATCCTAGTAAACCATCACAAGATTGAAGAAGCAAGAATACAATGTATTCAATTTTAATATGAAGCCAGTAGATGATCTAATACAAGGTGGGGTAGGGGAATGAGGGAGTGGGGAGAGGGGAGGAGGAAGGGGGT
>CAUYON010105858.1:0-17457 GCA_963573935.1 Arctocebus calabarensis | reverse complement strand
TTGTGATTTGGGGTAGATATTTGGGGGTATGCCAGTATGCTATTTCAATATATGATTACACATATTTTTATTTCATAATAGCTTTTCTTGAATTATGTAGTGTGTAGTAGTATGTGATTTTTTCCCTTTCTCTGTTTTTCTCCTTTGGGGATTTCTATTATCCATATGTTTGTTCTTTGATGATCTTCAATATTTATCACTTTCTCTTGGTTCTATTTATCTACGTTTGAATACTATTTTTGTTTAATGTCTCTAATTTTTTTGGTTTTCTTTCACTTAACATATTGTATTTGTGTTAGTTTTGTCCTCATTCTTATTCTACCTTTCATTTAGAAAGTATTTTTCCTTTGATAGTCCACCTTTTATTCAGAAAGTACTTTTTCTTTCATAGTAAATTTTTCTTGAGTTCTATCACTTCATTTCTGAGTTGTGAAATCCTGACTCATGTTTTTCTCTCATATCACATAATTTTAAGACTACCTAAAAATTCTTTTAGAAATAGACTGAGATATTTACATTTCTTAATATTCCTCTTGTATGCTCTTATTACATGTAAGCAGGTTATTCTGTTCCTTTTTATATTTATTTTATTTGTAAAGAAAGGAATTGTTTTGTTGTGAAGGATGAAAAGACCAAGGTCATGGGCTGTAGCTGGTGAGGGTCTTGTTGTTGGTGGTGGCTCTCTGTGCTGCTCCAGAGTGATGTGAGCATTAAAGGATGACCAGGCTGACTGTGCTAATGTGGTGGCTCAGGTCTCTCTTCCTCTTCTAGTAGGGCCACTGGTTCCCATTAAGACACTCACCCATTAATCCATGAATGAATTAATCCATTCCTGAAGGCAGAGACTTATGATTTGGTAACATCTTAAACCCCCTTCCATCGTACTGCCAAATTGGGTATTAAGTTTGAATATGAGTGTTGGATGGAATATGCCAACCACAGCATGCCACCCCTGGGCCTATGAAACTTATACCCTTCTGACATACAAACACACTCCTTTCATGCTCCTCACTACAAACTCTTAAGTTCCTCCAGTACCAGCTGAAAAGTGCAAAGTCCTATCTGTGAGCCTGTGAAATCCAAACAAGCTAAGTCCTTCCAAGATATAATGGTAGGCCAAACATAGGGTACACATTCCCATTTAAAAAAGATAAATAGGAAATAGGAAATGGTGACAGGCCCAAGCAAGTCTGAAACCTAAGAAAGCAGACATTAGGTCTAAAGCAGCAATTATCAACCTTTGAGTCGTGGCCCCTTTGTTCCATTTATAACAACATGCCAATTGGGAAGTTTGAGAAACATGGGTCTAAAGGCTCCAGAATAATGTCCAGCATTTTCCACACCCTAGTGTTCAAGATGGTTCCCCAAGGATTTGGGCAGTCCTATGCCATGGCTTGGGAGGGACAATTTGACCCATCTCTCTGTGGTTGGCCCTGCATAATGGTAGCATCTTGGTGGCAGTCCTAATACCATGGTTCCAGTGGGCATTAACCTAGTGGAGACTCTTGCCAGTGGCATTGCTCTCAAAACTTCAGTAGGCATTGCCCCTGTTGTGAACAGTTCTCTCTGTGCCTACTCTCGGGTCTCAGAGTTGGAAGAATGAAACCACAAACCATGCGGATAACCAATAGGATAGAGTTCACTGACAGGAAAAGATTAATAGAAAGAATGATAAGCAAGTGGGAAAAGAGCCCTCAGCAGTGGAGGGTAGTATCCACTATGGAGCCCCCTGAGTTTTTAGTCTAGGGATTGAAATTTAAATGCTGCTTTTCCTGTCTTGTGGGTGAGGCATTTGGGAAAGTATGGCACAACTAGCCAGTGGTCTATGGGCAGAAAATAATACTGATCTTTGTTGAGGCATCTGACCCTTTTGGGTTTTGAATGAGGGAGACTCTTTGTGTTTTGTGATGGGGGTCTGTAATGATACTGTCTTTTGCATTCACCTAGGCAGAGATGATAGGGGTCCCTGTTCTGCCCTGAGCAGAAGAATACTGCAACACTCTGATGGACACTCTCTCTGGCAGTTCCAATCCCATACTTCCATGTGTCACAGCTTTCATGAGGGTTCTTCTCCTGAGACAGATCTCTATTTGGGCTTTTGATGACTGCTTATCTTAAATTTTGAGCTCTTTTTTTTTTTTTTTTTTTTTTTTTGAGACAGAGCCTCAAGCTGTCACCTTGGATAGAATGCCATGGCATCACAGCTCAAAGCAGTCTTCCAATTCCTGGGCTCAAGCGAGTCTCTTGCCTCTGCCTCCCAAGTAGCTGGGACTACAGGTGCCCGCCACAACGCCCGGCCATTTTTTGG
This sequence comes from Arctocebus calabarensis, assembly GCA_963573935.1. Lineage (NCBI taxonomy): Eukaryota > Metazoa > Chordata > Mammalia > Primates > Lorisidae > Arctocebus > Arctocebus calabarensis. The sequence continues at coordinate 15,149 of CAUYON010105858.1, read as the reverse complement.
TTGCAGCCGTCATTGTTGTTTGGTGAGCCCAGGCTGTATTTGAATCCCCCAGCTTAGGTGTACGTGGCTGGCACCTTAGCCAGCTGAGCCACAGGCACCAAGCCGAGCTCTTTTTCTTTCTTTCTTTTTTTTTTTTTTCTTTTTTGCAGTTTGTGGCCGGGGCTGGGTTAGAACCCTCCCAGCTCCAGTATATCCTGCTCCTTTGACCCACAGGCACCACCCTGAGCTTTTTTCCTAAATGCTTTGTGGTATATACCTCTCTTTAATTTTATCTTTGGTAGAAGTGGAATAATACTATAAATCAGGTAACATTTATAAAATACTGAAGATAATATGCCTGATTTATTATTATTATTATTGGATCAAAGTTTGAAAGATTTTTTTAGGTTAATAGGATATGAGACAGGCAAAACAAAGGATGAAGTTGGAGAAAGAAAACTCCTGTTTGGAAGCTAATATCTTTTCCCTGCTGTGCTTGCCACTTTTTCTTTTTATCTGAAAACTAAGAATCAACACAGGAAAGTGGGATGAACTTTACCAGAACAAAAGAGAGTATTTCGAAACACCTGGCTTCTGCAGAGCATTTGGTGGTAGAGCTCAAAGACATCATCATGCTGAAGGATGTTCAGCCACAGGAGAAAGATCAAGCCTACCAGGTACTATTATTTCTACCCTTGCAGTAAAGTACAGATACCAGTTCATTTAGATTTTCCTCTTCACATAGATTATTACACAATCTGTGCCCTAACACTAACATGATGTCACTGAACATAACTCTGATTAAATGCTAGGTAAGTGACGAATAAACATTTGCCTATTGACTATCCATTGCAATAAAAAAACAAAAAACAAAAAAAAAAACTTCCAATAAAAAGCTAAGAAACCAAAGACTGTACACAAAGACTGAAGTCACTCTGTTGAACAAACAGATAGAAGAACTGAAGGCGTAATGTCAGTCAGGGGAACCACTCTCCCGGGTACAGTGACTGGGTGGAATGTACATTTTCTCATTCATAAATGCCTCCCAATGTAGCAAAACAGTAAAGTAGATCTCCACTAATCATAAACATTTGAGATGGTAAATCATACAGTACTACATGCTGTCCTTCCCTAGTGAGGTTGTAGTTAGGCTAGACTATAGACTGCATACAGGGAGAAGAAAAATGCTACAGAAACATGGATGTGGAATGTCTTACTATGACCCAGACCTGAAGAGAAGTAAAAAAATAAATAAACAAAAGAGGAAATCAGTACTGTTAGAGAGCATTTAGAGAGGACAGATACATATGTTTTGTAGGCATTTCATCATTGGTTAGATTAGGTGACCTCTAAGGTTTATTCCAGGTCTGAAATCCTTCATTGCAATTACACTATACAGAATGTTCTGTGTCCTCTATGGCTTCATGGGTTCTTGTGTGCATGAGTTACATTACTGTGAACTCCCTGGAGGAAGGATTTCTAGTTTTCAACTCCTACCACTAACACAGCTTAAGATTGGGGACACAGAGGAGAACAAGGGCAGTAAGGCCTTTTGAGGATCAGAGCATTGACACCATACACACTTTAATCATCCTTCCTCTGTGGCTACAGACATTCATCTTCAGTCAGATATTTAGAGAAGCAGAGACTTCAGCCTTTTGGAGAGTTTGGCACATGGAGGCAGGAATATCACATGTGCACATTATCCATATTGAGCCCAGATTTTGCCTGCATAAGATATCTTTTAATTTTCTCAGTTTTCCTCTGCTTTACCCTTTGACCAAGTAGTATTCTTATTCTCAGTTTGCTTTGCTCTTGTGCAGTTGGTTTTAATAATTTCTCTAAGCCCAATCCTTGAGTCCTGGTTAGGTTTCCAGTATCCAGGTTAGATATGTTTTGCTTTGTTTTCTTTCTTCTTCTTCCTTTTTTTTTTTTTTTTTTTGAGGGTTTATGTTGAGAGAACATTTCTTTTTCTGAATTGATAACCTTGTTTAACTTTACAAAGCATATTTTCTTTTCAGTTATTTTTTTATTATTAAATCATAGCTGTGTACATTAGTGCATCAAGGGGTACAATGTGCTGGTTTCATATGAAATCTGAAATGTTTTCATCAAACTGTTTAACATAGCCTTCATGGCATTTACTCAGTTATTGCATGAAGACATTTGTATTCTGCATTTAATACGTTTCGCCTGTACCTTTCTAAGATAGCTCTTCTAAAATAATTTATTCATCATGATTCTTCTTTCCTTGCTGTTTGTTTTTTTCTCTGACAATTCTCACCCCCACTGGCTGTAGTAACACCCACCTCTCTCCCCGTGTTGGTTTGTTCCTTTAACTTCACCATAGCTATGTCATTAGCTTTTTAAATTATCCATTTTCTATGGTGCTTTTTAATTTCACTTTTAGCTCTTAGATCTTAACCTAAGTAATGTGATACAACTCATTTCCTTCTGTTAAATAAATGATTTCAAAACTCCAGAAATAAAATATAGCAATACTTTAACTACAATGCACCCAACACAGGGCTAAGTATTCTGTTGGAAATGTAATTGAAGAAATGATAGCAACTCTGGTATGTCATGTGAAATAAAATGCAAATTCATTCTTTGTACTTCAGTAAACAGGGCTAGGTTTCTTTTGGGAGGTGAATTCAGTAGAGAGGGAGAATCTCAGCTGGGAAGCTCTCAGTCTAAGTCATTGTAAGAAGAAAGGCAAAAAGGTTGCTGAAACATTTAGTTTTCTGCTGTTCTCTGATGTTTTACTTCTCACTTGGCAGCTGTAGTTTCCTGAACTCTCTTTTGTTCTTCAAGGCAAAAACATCATACTGTTTGAACCAAAGTTTGGTCCTACATGGCACTAACTGGTTTTGCCCTCAGAAAAAGAAGCCATCACAATAGGAAACTCAGTGCCCTGTTTCCCAAGTATCACTTCCCAGCATTTTCCTGCTTTAGTTGTTCTTCAGTCTTTTCAGATGGCTTTTCTCTGGCTTATACGCAGTAAAGAGCTTTTATCTGTTGGAGTGTGATTCTACTGAGAGCTGCTTGGCCATACTGTAACTAGAAAACCCTAAGATTCCTTACTTGTGATTGGGTCAGGTGGTTTTTCTTGGTTTCACCAGTTGTGAAGGGAAAATTAGAGCAAAGGATCATATATATATATATTAATTGTAATTCTTTTTTTTTGTAGAGACAGAGTCTCACTTTATTGCCCTCAATAGAGTGCCATGGCATCACACAGCCCACAGTAACCGCCAACTCCTGGTCTTAGGTGATTCTCTTGCCTCAGCCTCCCAAGTAACTGGGACTACAGGCTCCTGGCTCTTTTCCTGTTTTGCAGTTTGGCCAAGGCCGGGTTTGAACCTGCCACCTTCGGTATATGGGGCCGGTGCCTTACTCGCTGAGACACAGGTGCTGCCCCTTTTTTTTGCTTTTTTTGAGACAGAGTCTCACTTTATCACTCAGTGGCACCATAGCTTGCAGCCACTGCAAACTCTTGAGCTCAAGAGATCCTCTTGCCTCAGCCTCCCAAGTAGCTTGGGCTATAGGCACCTCACAAAACACCCAGATATCTTTTAGGGACAAGGTCTCACTCTGGCTCAGGCTGGTCTTGAAGCCATGAGCCCAGGCAATCTACCCACCTCAGCCTCTCTGACTGCTAGGATTATAGGTTTGCAGGACTGTGCTGGGCCATAATTGTAATTCTTGTAATGAAATGAGTTTATCTCATTTCCTGCATTAATCGAATTCTACAGAGGAAGAGATAAAAATAAAAATTCAATTCCAGAAGGAGGAATTAATTACTACTTTGGAAGCTTAGCTTATGCAGGCACAGGCAGAGCAAGAAGCCCAGGTAGGGGCATTATGTTACTTCACAATTATTAGGTGAACAAATTACTAAAGCCCAATGCATTATTATATAACAAATACATGTGCTAGATGCCCAGTGCGTACTTATTCATTCATAAGTGTCTTTCTAATTCTCTTCCTGCCTCCCTTCCTTTCCTTTCTTCCTTCCTCAATTACTTTTTCTTTCCTTCTTCCCTGCTTCCCTCTTTTCTTTCCTTCCTTCCCGACTAAATAATTCTATTACCAGATGCACTAATGTTTGTAATTTGGGGATGATATTTGTGGTTACACCTGTATGCAATTTCAATATATGATTATACATATTTTTAATTCATAATATGTTTTCTTGAATTAGGTATTGTGTAATAGTATGTGATCTTTTCACTTGTTCTGGTTTTCTTCTTTGGGATTTTCTATAATCCATATGTTTGGTCTTTGATGATATTCAGTAGTTTTCATTTTCTCTGGGTTCTTTTTATCTTTTTTTTTTTTTTTTTTGGCAGTTTTTGGACAGGGCTGGGTTTGATTCCATCACCTCTGGCATATGGGGCCGGCACCCTACTCCTCTGAGCCACAGGTGCTGCCCTTTTTTCTATTTTTTAATACATTTTTTATTTATAGTCTATTTCTTAGTTTTCTTTAACTGAACATATTCTATATGTGTTTATTTTTATTCTTATTATACCTTTTATTCTGAAATATTTTGTCTTTGATAGAAAATTTTTCATGAGTTCTATCACTTCATTTCTCATTTTAAAAATTCTGATTCATGTTTTTCTCTCATGTCACATAATTTTAAGACTATCAGAAATTCTTTTTGGAATAGATTGCAATTTTTACATTTTTAAATATACCTCTAGTATGCTTTTATTACATGTAAGCATGTTATTCTGCCTCTTCATCTATTTCTTTAATTTGGAAAGGAAAGACATGGATTTGTACCAGAGGCTGAGAAGTCCAAGGTCATGGGCTATACCTGGTAAGGGTCTTCTTGTTGGTGGGGGCTCTCTATGCTGCTCAAGAGGGACGTGGTCATTACAGGGTGAGGAGGCTGACTGTGCTAACGTGCTGGCTCAGGTCTCTCTTCTTCTCATAGGGCCACCTATTTTTCTCCTTAATGGCAGCCATTAAGTCATTCACCTGTTAATTCATGAATGAATTAATCCATTCCCAAGGGCAGAGACTTATGATTTGGTAACCTCTTAAACCCACATACCTCATACTGCCACAATGGGCATTAAGTTTGAATTTGAGTTTTGGAAGGGACCTGCCAACCACTGCATTCCAGCTCTGAGCCTGTAGAACTTATCCCCTTCAAACATACAAATACATTCTTTTCATGCTCATGGCTACAATGTATTAAGTGACTGCAGCACCCTCTGAACAGTACAAAGTACTATCTGTGAGTTTATGAAATCCAAACAAGTTATATCCATCCAAGATACAATGGTGGGCCAAGAATAGGGTACATGATCCCATTCAAAGGGGAGAAATAGGGATGAAAACAGGGGTGAAAGGCCGAAGCAAGTCTGAAACCTGAGAGAGCAGACATAGTGTCTAAAGGCTCCAGAATAATCTTCTTTGACTGTATGTCTAGGATCCTCCCCAATCTTGTGGAGGAGGCTTTGTCTCCAAGGACTTGGGCAGTCCTGTGCCTGTGGCTTGGCTGGACCCAGTCTCTGCAACTGTCCCTGATTGGCCTTGGTTAGTCTGTGGTTTTAGGTTCTTGGTGGCAGTCCTGGTACCATGGTTCCACTGGGCATTACCCTAGGGAGACTCTTGGTAGTGGCTTTGTTCCCACAGCTTCAGTAGGTATTGTGTAGAGGAGGCCTTTCTCTCTTAGTTCTAATCCCACACTTCTGCTCACCATGGCTGTAGTTGGGGTTCTCTATGATGGTTCTTTCCCTGAGACCAATTTCTGTCTGGGCTTCCTTGGTTCCAATGTCATCATTTGAGATTATTTGCAGCCTCCATAGCTCTTTCTTTCTGCAAGGCTGTAGAATTACCGACATCTGGACTCTGCCTAGGGTTCATAACTCAGAACTTCTGGAGATGGTGAATGAATGCACCTAAGTCCACTTGCAACAGAGAGAATATCTATGATGGGGAGCAGCATTTTGAAGAGGTGCATGGAAATGGTGTCCTTCGCCTATTCCCAGAAACCTTTCTGTCCTTCTACTGTCCTTAGCCTGTGCTGTGAGGGGAAACTTGGAAGCTTTCCAAAATGACTTTGAGGCATTTTTTGCTGTATTGACTATTAATATCTGACTCTGTTTTAGCCATGCTAATCTCTTTACCTAGTGGTAACTTTACACTCTTGGATTCCTCTGCTGAGAATACTCTATGATTCCCTACCACATGGCCCAGCTGCAGTTTCCAATCTTTCTCATTTCCCTTTTCTCCAACAGATGGCTATAAGCACTTGGAAGTACTCATGAAGCAGCTTGAGCACTTTGCTGCTTAGAAATTTCTTTTACCAGATATTGGGGTTCATCACTCAATTCAGTCTTCCACAAAGTCCTCAAGCTTGGTTCAGCTAAGGTGATTTCCAGCTTATAACAATGATGGCTTTAAATCTTGTTTCCAATACTTTGTTCCTATGCTGTACCAGAATAATCTTCCATGCTGAGATGTCTATCAGTGCTCTGGTCATGACCACTAAGCCAATGTAGGTAATGACAACTCTTGTAGTCTTCTTGTCTTCTTAGCCCTCACCAGAATCTAGGATTTTTCTAGCATGCTTCTCCAAATTCTTCCACCCACCATCTATTAATTAATACAAAAGCCACTTCCACATTTTTAGATATTACCAGCAACAATCCACATCTCAGTGCCAATTTTCTGTATTAGCATGTTTTCCACTGCTTCTAACAGAATTTGTGAAACAGGTAGTATATAAAGAAAAGAAATTTTTATTTTACAGTTATAGATGCTAGGTCCAAGGTCAAGGGGCCACATCTGGTGAGGGTCATCTAGTGGGTGGGGATCTGAAGTGTCCCAGGTGGTGCAGGGCATCACAGGGCAACGGGGCTAAGGGGGTGAACATGCTGCTTGGGGTTTTCATAATAACTTTATATAAGCTTTGACCTAGATCCATTTCTCCTGACTTTGGAAGGAAATTTCTTTTCCTAACATTTTAGAGGGAAAGTTGAATCTGGAAAGCTGTTTTTTTTTTTTTCTTTTTAAAGAAGTTTTATCAAGAAACAGAAAGGAAATCTTTTCATATTAGAATTCTTTAATCTACTGTTGTGTTTTTATGTTGTTTAGTAATACACAGGAGCTGGGGTTCCCTGATTTCCCTTGCCCTTGACTTTGGATTCCACCAGCACTGTTCAATTACTTACAAAAACCAAAGACAAAATAGATTTCTGATGGCCATCAACAGACAAATATTTAAATGATAGAATACTGCAGAGAAATAAAAAAGAATGAACTAGTTATCAATAGTATTCCTTCAGCTTCAAATTAAATATGGCTCAGCACCTGTACTTCAGTGGCTGGGGCACCAACCACATACACGGGAGTTGGCAGGTTCATATCCAGCCCAGGCCTGCGAAACAACAATGACAACTCCAACCAATAATTGCCAGCATTGTGGTGGGCACCTGCAGTGCCAGCTACTTTGGATACTGAGGCAATAAAATCACTTAAACCCAAGAGTTTGAGGTTGCCTTGAGCAGTCATACCATGACTCTCTACCAAGAGCAAGATAATGAGACTCTGCCTTAAAAAAATACATTAATTAATTAATTTAATTAAGTTAAATTAAATTAAAATTGTGTCCATACTTTTTTATTTCTTTTTTTTCAGAAAGAGTCGTAAGCTGTCACCCTGCGTAGAGTGCCATGGTGTCATAATTCACAGCAACCTCCAACTCTTGGGCTAAAGCGAACCTTTTACCTCAGTTTTTCTACTTTTTCTAGTAGAGATTGGGTCTTGTTTTTTGCTCAGGCTAGTCTCAAACTCATGAGCTCAAGAAATTCACCTGCCTTGGCCTTTCAGACTGCTAGGAATACAAGCATGAGCCACCACATCTGGCCCATGCTTATTTTTGAATTTGAAAAATAATTCAATTATAATTAAAAGAATAAATGTTTATATGTCAGCCCAATTATCAATTGTGATATTGATATGTCAGTTCAATTATCAATTTGTATCAACTGTTATCATGCTAATATGCATTAAGTGTTCTAATACACACTCTAATTTAAATAAGAATGTAGCAAAAAAAATTATTGAAGAGAATCAACCATCTGATACCAACTCACATAGACTTGTTACTTGATACTCTAAGAGTATCTTACATGATGCAGTGGATAAAGAGAAATAAAATAATTCCAAAATAAAATTGTAGTTAATGGAAAAGAAAATAACATATCATTTTGATTTAAATTAATTAAAATTAAATGTTAAAAGTTACATATTTCTTCCTCACTAGGCATATTTCAAGTCCATTAAGGTCATATGAGACTACTTGAGACTGAATTGTATAGCATGCATGTAGGTGATCACTTTTTTCAGTCTGATTTATTGTTGTCCTCCTATGTTTTCCTCTTAATGTGGGAGCTCTAATGAATTGGTTATAAGAATTCAGAAGAGCTAGATTGCTCTAGTTCTTTTAGTCCTTTATAATGTGGACTCATGTGTTTACCCAGTATTAGAGAACATGAAAGCTCTGTTGTCATTCTCAAATCAGCTACCTGTGCATTCCAACAATGACACTGGCTATCTGGGGGGTTTCCTGTTCTCAGAGCCATCAGATGTCCCTTTTTCCTACCTCCTTTTTGTTCTACAGATTATTTTTACTTTCATTTATTATTTTTTGTTTGTTTGTTTGCCATCTTTTTTTTTTTTTTTTTCGGTTTATGTTGAGACAGAGTCTGACCCTGTGCCCTGTGAAGACACACAGGTAGGGGTGGAGTACACATTGTAAAATTAGGATAAAGAACCATGAAGACCAGTGGTTACTAATGGTTAATAATTAAACAAGTCACTCTTTAAACTCTGAGTAGATAAAAGTAGCGAGAGTGTTACAGTAGAAATGAGTATGGTGTGTAGTAGAAGAAATCAGCAGATGTGTAGTAGGTAAGTGTGTCATTAAGAAACACCTGGGCAAATTGGCTGTAGCTAACTTATGGTCATTTCTTAGTTCTACATGTACAGCAATGATCAACCAACCACCCAAATATTTTTGCTTTGTGACTGTCTTTGAATCATGAAAGATTTTTTTCTGATGTGCTTGCTCCATTCTGTTACTGAGGGATTATACTTTAGTTCTCAGATCTTTGAGAGCTGCAACTTCTTGTCTCAATGTGTCAAAATCTCTGGTCATTTTGTCTTTGAAATCGTTGAATTCTTGAGACATCTTTTGGGTCATCTTTTGGATTACTGCTTAAGTTGTAATTCTGTCTTTTCCTCCATTCCAATGATCTTATTTCCTATCCAGATTCTGAATTCAATTTCTGACATCTCAGCCATTTGGCTATGCAAGGGATCTTGTGCTGTGTCTACCTTGTGTTTCCTTGGAGGAGTTGATCTACTCTGATTATTCATATTGCCAAAGTTTTTCTGTTGACTCCATCCCATGATTGTTTTTCACTATTGCCTCTGGCCATCCTCAGAGTTGGGAAGGTATCTCTCCAAGATTAGACCCAGGCGACATCACTCTATTATTGCTGGAACTTTGTAGGGAGTGACCCTGTGTAGCTCCTCTGGGACTGGCTCAGCCAGGGAGTTCTGGCTGTGGGAGAAGCTCCAAAGTGTGGCACGCCAGGATCCACCAGCAGGGCAGGGGATGGTGCACACAGTTCTGGAGTGGCAGGTGCCTGGTGACTTTGGCAAAGAGAGCCCACAGCTCCATCAGTCTCTGGCTGAGGGGGGAGGCTCCCACACAGAGGAAGGGAGGGCTCCGGGAGGCAGGGCCCCATTCCCATGGCTTCTGGAGTCCTGGCCAGATGGGCGGGGCTCATGCAGAGGCAGGGAGAGTACGGGAGGGAGGGTACTGGTTTGCACAGCTCCTGGAGCCCCTGGTCAGAGGCAGGCATGCTAAGGACTAGCAGGCACAGAGTGTGGGGCCACAAGGTCGCTGGACAAATCCCTTGCTATAGGAGGAGGTGCGTAGGTCCTGCCTGTGCAGGGCATGGGGCTGTGAGGTAGCTGGAGGAGTTCCTAGCTGGAGGCTTGGCGGTTGCCAGCAGAGTCCCTGGCAGAAAGTGGGCCTGCGAAGACCTGCCAGGTTCAGGGCAAGGGGTCTCACAGTCACTGGGGGAGTTCCTGATTAGTGACAGACCTACAGAGACCCTGTGGGTACCAGGTGCAGGCCAGTGCACTCGCCAGCAGAGTGCTTGGCAGAAGGCGGACCTACACAGGCCTGTCAATTGTGGGGCACAGGGCCGTGCCATCGCCAGAGGGATTTCTGGCTGGGGGAGGGCCTGTAGAGGCCTGGTGGTTCTCAGCAGAGTCTCTGGCAGAGAGTGGGCCTGCAGAGGCAGGCTTGGGGCGCAGGGCCGTGTGGTCACCCGGTGAGTTCATGGCCGGGGGCAGCCTGCTGAGGCCTGGCCATTGCTGGTGGACCACCTGGCAGAAGGTGGTCCTGCAGAGGCCATGCAGACTCAGGGCTTTGGGCCGTGTGGTCACTGGTTGAGTTCCTGGGGGGGGGGGCGGACCTGCAGAGGTCCTTTGGGTGCCAGGCATAGGACCACATGGTCCCCGGGGGAGTCCCTGTTCAAGGATGGACCTGCCTGGCAAGTTACCCACAGTTACCAGGGGAGTTCCTGGCTGGGGGCAGACCTACAGAGGCCTGGTGGTCATTGGTGGAGTCCCTGGCAGAAGGTGGGCCTGCGGAGGCCCTGCAGTCTCGGGGCATGGGGCCGCATATCACTGGGGGAGTTCCTGCCTGGGAGCAGGCCTGCTGAGGCCCTGCGGGTGCTGGTGGAGGCCTGTGGGGTTGCTAGGGGAGTCTCTGGCCAGAGGCAGACCTGCGGGGTCCAGGCAGGCTTCGGGCTTTGGGCACAGACACGGGGCTGGGTGGTAGCCAGCAGATTCCCTGGCCGGAGGGAGGGAGGCTCTCCGCAGCCCCCCAGAGTCTTTTTCCAGTGGATGCTTGCTACAGCAGGTGGGAGGCGGGGTGGGGGCACCGCTTAAGAACCTCCTCCCTTAGTCTTGGTGGGGGTTAGGCTTCTCTGTCATTAGGTAAGGAGGGAAGAGTGTACTATAAGTTCAGAATGGTGGGGAAAATTTAGTTCAGTTTTTTGCCTAGCAAGAGAGTGTTAAGAGTCACATCAGAGTCACTCTGAGGGAAGCAGATCCCACTTCCCACAGCACTCTTCTGTGGGGTAAGACAAGAGGTCCACAGTTCACCAGTTGTCTGTAGAAAACCCACAGGAGCAACTAATGAGAAAAAAGAAAGGAAATAGGAAAGCAAAAAATCCACAGCTTTCTTGGGAGAGAGGATGGACACTTTTCCTTTCAGATGAATTTTCTACCTGAAGCTTGCTTTCTTGGAGTCACAGCTTGCCTCAGCAGAGGTGACCTGCAGTTATCACTTCTCTCTGTCAACTGGGTTCCTAGTCTTCAGTTTAATTGCACAATTTCTGGAGGTTATTTTTCCTTTTGGAGAGAAGCTTCTCTCGAAAGCTGCTTCCACTCGGCCATCTTGTTCCGCCCCCCTCCACCAGTGCACTTTGTGATCCTGAACTTTTCTTCCTAGTCACAGCCCATATGGCACAAGGGTAGGCTTTCCCTGCAGAAGAACCTGCTCTTTTCAGAGTAGAGTGCTGGAATAACAGAGCGATTTGGGCTTCCTGGGATCAGTTTGCACCAATTGTGCTTTGGAAGGTTAGAGCTGATACATCTCTAAGTCCTCACTCCCAGTTCACCCAAGTCAAGAGACTCATTCTGAATGAAAGAGGAGACAGTAGCTACAAGATTTGCTTTTAGAGGTGCCTGGATGTAGAAAGAAACATTGAAAACAGGCACTTAAATTATATCAGCAGAGGAAAAGTCACCTATATATATTGTCTCTTCCTCAGACATCTGTGATATTAATGCCTTCTTTACACATTTGTTTGTCAGGGTCACAGCCCCAGTGAGTAGATTGTATATGAGACACTCTTCTTTCTAATCAGCATATTTACATCTTTTGAATTTTCATCACCCATCTGGGCCTTGGTATGCAACTTAGAAGGTAGCTCTGTGAGACACAGCACAGTCTTCTCTGAGCCTTGCTATCTCTACCCAGCTTTTGCAGGCCTGTGTGCCTGTGACTCACTCTCTTCCAATCACTGTGGAAGTGTTTAGAACTGTTGAATCCTGTTCCATGGGGAGGTTAATCTCCTCCAGGTATGACTAACCTATCCCAAGCCAGCTGAGACTGCAGATGACTCCCAAGTCTGTGGACATTCTGTGTTAATCCAAGCTTACGCACTGCAGTTCCCTCTTTGGCCCTGATGTGGAATGGAGATTGGGGTTCCTATTAAAATGGAAGTACTGCCCAGCCCCAGGCCAGGAATTGCCATCTTAATGTGTGGACTTCACAAGACCTCCACAGGTTATGTGGAACTCAGTGGCCTTCCAGATTAAAAGCAGCCAATCCAGTTGACCTCACCAGTAACCACAGCTGCCTCAGCCTTCAGCAACCTGATTTCCTGGGCAACAGATCTTTCTGTTCCAGATTATGGCTGCCTCTGAAAAGTTTATCACATGGAGTAGCAAACACACCAGCTGTGCTGTGCAGTCAGCCTGGCTCTTAAGTGGGAAACAGGCAGGAGCTAGGGCATGCACACTTTGTTTTCTTTTTATAGACTCATAAATCAGATTAAGTTATTCCTGTGTCCTGGGGAAAAGAGTGTGATCTGCAGAGAAAGGCCAGGAATATTAGGCTAATGTATATCCCTAGGTGAGGAGGAGAAGAAGGAGTTCCATCCTTCCTACTGCAGTTAGAAGGCAGGTCATCCCCATAGGCAAACGCTTCAGTACACATGCTGTGTCACCTGCAGCTCCGTTCTTTCAGTTTGTCAGAAACCATTGAGTGAAGAATGCCAGCTTCTCCATTAATCTTGGAAGCTCCCCTATTTAAAAAAAGAAGCAACTCAGCAAAAAATGAGGCAGAAAACAGTAGAGGCCACCAGTTCAGTGTCATCTAGAACCCCACAAAACTCTTGCTTGGTTACTATTGCCTAATAGCCTTTAGTAAATAGAAAAAAAAATAATGGCTTTTTCCAAATCAGGTGTAGTGTACTGAAAAGCAAGAGGATGAGGCTTAAAGACAAATTGGGGTATTCGATTCTGACGTTTCCACTTACTTGCTGTGCTGCCATAGGCAAGTCCTTTATTCTCTGTAAGCCTTACTATTTTGAAGATCATAATACCAACATCAAAACCTGAGGATTAAATGGATGTAAAACACCCAACGCAGCACCTGGTACATAGCAAGCAGTCTGTTCCCTGCTGTTATTATCACCTTTCACTGTTGCTGGAAGTGCACTGTCTGCCAGTGCACTCCTTGTACAGGGACAGGGATTGTAGGAACAGTCTTTGCTACAAGTTCCGAGTGCTGCCTTCTATGGCAGGTGACTGGGAAAATGTCACCTCTCATGCCATGAGCCAATTCCATGCCTCTTTATTTTATCAACACAGGCTGGAGCACAGCAAATTGGACTATGCCCAGACTCCTCCACTAGGTACCTGCTGCACTCGAGAGCAGTCAGTGATAATAGATATTTCAAGTAGCAGTTGCAAAAGGGTAAGGAAGAAGGGAGGAAGGACTGAGAGAGGGCACTTTCCTGATGGATGGGCCTGGCTGTGTCAGGGCCAGGGAATAAAGGAGATGGAAGGAGAAATGCAGCCGCAGAGTACTGAAGGGTGTGAGATAACAAGAGTTTGGAAGATGAGTAACGTGCTGGAATTTCCCAGGTCCTTACCCTGGAAGACTTTCCTCTTTTTCGTGTCTTTACCCGTCTTTTGCATGGGTTGGCTCAGCTTTCCTTCAATGCAAGATTACTGGAGAGGGAAAGGGATATATCCCTCCCAGGTGAAAACTCTCTGACTTTGGATTTTTCTGTCAGATCCAGAGTGAGGCTGGATGGAAGCCAAACCTGTGTTCCCTTCGTCATTTCCACACCCAAGGGCCACTGCTGGTAGCCACCAACTTTCTCCCTGTCTATATGCTACTCTTTCTTATATATTTATAGTTTTAGTTGCTGCTTTTAGACACTTCCTTCAGAACCTGGAACTCCCTTCCCTGTAACCTCAAAACTGTCCATTTCCACTTATCTTTCCACTAAAAATATTGAAAATGAAAAATATATTTAAGTAGCCAAGTGACAGTTAATAAACCTGTTACTTTGAAGTCTGTCATTCTTAGGTTGATAACTCCATTTTCCTTGTTTGCTTTCTTATCACTCATGAATATGTCATAAATTCTTCATTCCAGTTTTCAATGTGAAATCCTTTTGTGTCAGAGCAGCCCAGGAGCCAGGGCATGAGAGATAGAGAGGCTGTAAGGATGCAGGGTAGGAGGTCTTGTGTAGCTGTCTCCCTCAAAAGGGCATCAGAAAGGCAGAGGTGCTCTCAGCAGCATTTCATGCACAGGTGGCTGGCAAGGTGGGTACTTCCTCAGAGTTCCCTCAGTATCTCTTTAACCAATCTATCCCAAAACTCCCCTGGAATGGGTTTCAAGGGGATTGTTCAAAGAACAGGAAGGGGGATGGAGTTTACAAACGGAAATAGAAAACTGCAGAATCTGAGGGCCCAGGTACAGAGGTAAGAGAGCCATTTAGTGTTGTCAGGGGCTCAGCTCACAGTCAATAAGTGAAGTGCATCAAGGATGATCTCTGGGGTGCAGGGTGTCCTATGAGGGGAATTTTGCAGGGATATGGCCAGACAGCAAGTGGTGCCAGGTTGAGATGTCTTAGTGGTCACCAGAGCAGATGACCATTGTCCATTGTTACTGCTTCACATCAAGACTCAGGATCCTGAAGATGTAGAGAGATGTTCAGCACTTCTGATGTCCACAGGCAAGGCCAACTGGAGCAATGAAGATGCCCCAGAGCCGTAAAAACCCTGCACCATCCCTCCACACCAGCATTCTCTGTGTAGTTCTTTAACATTTGTATAGGCAATAACAACTATCTCAAGATTCAAAATAGGGATATATTAGATGTTATTTTTGAGTTATTAAACTTCTTTAGAAATATCATTGGATTATTTTTGTTCAAAAAGAGTAATAAATAACCTATTTCCAGGAAATAATACTTCTCTGTGAATTGTTCAATAGAGGAATTTCTGCTGCATGTCCCTACTGACCTCATACCATTGTGCAG
>CAUYON010105855.1:0-12560 GCA_963573935.1 Arctocebus calabarensis | reverse complement strand
AAATCTATCAAGTATAGAACATAAATGTCTTAACACAATAAGCAAGTAAATGAGGTGAGTGCTATATTAATTAGTTTGATGTAAGCACTCCAAATTGTATAAAAAATCAACACATTGTACCCCACAAATGCATAAATGTATTCATGATCTGTGTGTATAGGACTTAATAAAAGGAAAAAAAAGAAAAGAAAACTTAGATTGCCCATCCTCTACTACAAAGCTTCCCTGGTTTCCCTTTCATCTGGTAAAAAAGCCAACATTGGTGAGACTAGTATGACCATTATGGAAAGTGGTATGGAGATATTAGAAAGAACTAAAAGTAAACCTACCATTTGATCCACTGCTGGGTATTTGCCCAAAGGGAAAAAAAGACATTTATTTAAAATTTAAAAGACATCTGCATTTGAATACTTGGAGCAGTACAATTCACAATGGCAAAGATTTGGAAACAACCCAAGTGTTCATCAACACATGTGGATGTGTGAATGTGCTATGTGTATACTATGGACTACTACTCAGCTATTAAAAGCATAGTGACCTACCACATCTTGTAAAAACGTGGATGGAACAGGAAGCCATTCTTCTAAGTGAAGCATCACAAGAATGGAATAACAAACACCACAAGTACTCACTATTAAATTGGAACTACTTGATCAAGACGGTTGTGCACATATGGAAATAACAGTCATCAGAAATCAAGCCTGTGGGGGTGGGAGGAGGAGATGAGTAAATTCACACCTAACAGGTATAGTGTACACTATCCACGTGATGCACACAGTCAAAACCTTGAGTTGAACTGTACAAAAGCAACTTATGTAACCAAAATGTTTTTACATAATATTGTGAAATTAAAAATAACATTTAAAAATAAATAAATAAAAGCCCACTACCTTTATCAGTCCCAGGCCCCACCACATCTGGCCTCCATTGCCTCTCTGACCTCACCATCTGATACGACTTTCCCTCTCACACGCTTCTCACTGAACACACAGGCCTTCTAACTGTTCTGCAAACTTAGCAGCTTCCTCCTTCCACAGTGACTTTGAACTCACCCTTTCTGCTGCTTCCTACTCTCTTCTCCCAGAAATCCATTAGCTTGTTCCTTCACTACCTTCACATCTTTGTTCAAACAAAATAAATGAGGCTTCCTTTTCCTGACCATCTTATTTCAAATTGCTATCTGATGACTTACTTATCCTGGGTCTGATGGGCTCCTCTCTCTATAATCTTGTGCTCCGTGAGAGTAGGGATTTGTGTGTGTTTCTCACGATAGTAGCCTCAGTGTCTGGACCGTGCCTGGCACAGAGTAGCTGTTCAATAAATATGTACTAAAGGAATGAATACATCTGTAAAAGTAATAATAATAGTGAAAACCAGTGCAGAATTTTGAAAGTAGGAAAATATAAAAATATAAACTGCGATGTGCACAGGGCTGGGGTGATAGCGAGGGACCGCAGAGCCAGAGGGGTCGAGGTATGAACCCTGACTCTGCTCCTTACTAGTTGTGCAAACTTGGGCAAGTGTCTCTAACCTCTTGATTTTTTTCATCTATGAAACAGTCTAATAATGCTTCCCTCATAGGACTGTTGTGAAAATTAAGTGAGAAAATAATAAAATCTAGCACATAGGGGCGGCGCCTGTGTCTCAAGGAGTAGGGTGCCTGCCCCATATCCTGGAGGTGGTGGGTTCAAACCAGGCCCCAGCCAAAAACTGCAAAAAAAAAAAAAAAAAATCTGGCACATAGTAGGTGCTCTATGAATATTAAATCCCTCTCTTCTAAATAACATATAAGTGCATACGAAGTGCAAAAATGGAAATAATGTGGGTGTTAATTTGGGTGTTAAAAAAGTCCTCCATAAGCCTGGATGTGTGCAGTGGGTGCCAGACTGGGCGGAGGAGATCTGGGTTCACCTCTGACCCTGGTCATGTGACATTAAGCAGGGCCTAACCTCTCTGGGCCTGCTTCCTCACCTGCATAATGAAGAGGTTGAATTTAGTAACTTTTAGTCCCACCAATACTTAAACTTCCGTAATTCAAAAAGAAAGTTAGGTCATTCCACCTCATTTTCGCTCTTACTGCAGCTCAGCCCTACTCAGATGTGCTGGCCAGATGTTTCCAATCTTAACATATAAAAGACTCTATTCTTTGGTATTCGGAGCCCAGAGCGGGAAAATGGACGATTTAGGAAAAGTACTAAGGAGATGAGTTTCTCCTCACTCTGATTCTTAAACACCTACATGAGTATTGTTCAAACTTAAGAAAACATGAAAAGAAACAGCAAATACACATCTTGCACTTTTGGGTTTGAATCAACTATGCGAATCCTTAGCCGTGAAGGAAAGTATGTTTTCTTTCTTTCTTTCTTTTTTCTTTTTGGGCTTTGTTTTTTCTCGGAGCATTAGAGCAACAACCAAACAGCAGATGTCAGCACTTTTTTGTAACTATACCCTTACACCCAGGTGGCGGCCAGCCAAGGCGCAGGAGGGAATGGCTGGCTAGAGCCTTCCCCTTCTCTGGAAAGCTTTTGACTTAGTTTTCTTCGCATTGCTACACCAAGGCAGAGGAGAGGAGGATGTTTGGGTTTACGGGCCGCGGTCACTGTCAGCAAGTTTGCGGCCCTGGCTTCACTTCCCCGAAGGGGTGGCGAGGGGAGTGTCAGCCGCCCTGGCCTCCGTCCAGCAACCGAGCCACAGAAGACCCAAATACCCCATCAGCTGCAAGGCCCTGACTTTACCCGGCTGAAAACCGACGATCTCATCTGGGAAGGGTCAGTTAAAAAATGATAGAACTGCCCAAAGTAAACAGACGGAACAACCACAACAGAAACTTTCTCTACGATGTTTCCTTATAATTACCCGCCCATCCCACCCGGGCTCTGGCTCTCCGCCGCGTCCGCCCTCCGCCCTCGCTGACCCCAGCACCGCCTCCATCCGCGCCTCTGTGCCCCGCCCCCACACAGCAGGGAGACTCCAGATTGCTGAAGCTTTGAGATTGCAGTTGGAGGAAGGTCAGGTAGGAAGACCATTCAGCGTTCATTTATCAGGACCCCTAGTGGATGAGCAAATTCAGCTTCTGACCTGCCCCACGTTAGGACGAATGTGGGGCAGAACTGATCTGCTTCCTAATCCGGTTCTCCTTCCAGTCCCATGCACTGTTGTAAGGGTCAAAATAGGAGCGTTAACTTTCTCCACCTTTTCATTCTAACCAAATCCTACTCTGTTGAACTTCAGGGTTGTGTAGGAAAACATATTTTGAATTTAGTCTTCCTCAAGACATTAACTAAATTTTTTTTTTTTATTTCAGATTAATAGGAGGGTACAAATGTTTAGCTTACTTTGCTTACGTTTCTGAAGTTCAAGTTGTAGTTGAGCCCTTCCCCCAGGGGGCGTGCTGAGCACCCTCACGTTGTGCACATTGGGTGAGATCCACCAACTGCCCTCCCTCCTCCCTCCTTTCCCCTCCCCCTTGCTAGACTATATTTTTGGTTTTTCTTTCATAAATTGGTTTCATTTAGCATTGGTTTATAAATTGGTTTCATTTTAGTATTGAGTGCATTGGATACTTTTTCTCCATTCTTGAGGTACATTACTAAGAAGAATGTGTTTCAACTCCATTCAGGTAAATACAAAAGATTGACGTCTCCATTCTTTCTTAAGGCTGAATAGTAGTCTATGGTCTATGTACACCATAATTTGTTAATCCGTTCATGGGGTGAAGGGCATCTGGGATGCTTCCACATCTTGGCAATTGTGACTTGAAATGCAATAAACATTCAGGTGCAAATAAGGACTATTTTTTGTGCTTCCAAGTTCATGAAGTGTGTTCTGGATCACAAGTGGAGTGGGTAGGACGTGGGTGTCAGAGACCAGCAAGCCTCAGCATCCTGTCTCTGTACCCTCCAGCTGTATGAACTCGTGCCAGCAAACTATCTACTCTAGGACTTCTCTTCCACACCTGCAAAATGGGAACAGTCGTGGCATCTACCTCATTACGTTGTCATGAAGATTTCATGAGGTGATATATGTCATGCACGTGGCACAGTGAAAAACCGGACAAGATGTTAGAAATTGTTAATGATTCTGGAAGGCATTTATTGTTCCCTTTTTCTAGATGAGAAAATGAAGACTCAGAGAAGGTAAGGGCTGCAGTCATATACCTGGTTATTAGCTCAGGCTGGTGACCCCATATCAAGGACACTGAGCGCAGGCCCTGGGCCATGGATCAATCTCTCTGTCCCCATCATCATGGAATGGCATGTTACTTATTAAGCCCTCATATACTTGAGGTACCAGGAAATGGATGCTTCCTGGGTGAGGCAAGCTCTTCAGGTACAGCCTTTTATCAAGCAGCCTTTGCATAGACACTAGCCAAGGAAAGCAAGCCTAGCACTATCCTTTCCAAGCTGGGGATGCCGTGGGAGGGGGGGAAGTCCCCAGTTACACTCAGCTTTCCTTTCCTCTGGTGGTGCTTCCTAATACTCTTGGCATATTTTGCTTACCTGGATAGTACAGCCCTGTCCACACTCTCTTCTGAGAGTGTGTATCTGGGTATTCATCTGATTCTCCTGTTGGAATAGTGGGCTCCAAAGTAGAGTACCCACGATGACACCCTGAGTTGCGGGAAGAATGTATGTGAACAGAAGTCTATTTATTTTAAAATCTAAAATACTAAGGAAATTTGGTTTTACCAATATTTTAAAATTATTACAGTAGAGAATATGCAATTGGCAGTAAATATGCAATTATTGGGTGCATATGCTGAGTATTTTTTTTATGGAGTGGCAGGATGAAATGAGTCTGGAGGTGACTGTTCTAGAAGGTGAGCTCCTCTTGAGCAGGGGATGTGCCTCATTCTACTTTGCATCCCAGCCCCTCCTCATCCTCTAGCACTGAATGGCCGCTCCTGATTAAATGTATTTGGCATCTATGTGAACCTGATTGTCTTTGGTTTTATCCCATCTTTTTTTGTCTTCCATCTGATATGAAACTATGTCTTACTCAATATTCCACTATGGCCTGAGCAAATAATAAAGTTGTGCTCCAGAGGAAGAATGCAAATTGCCATGAGAAGTACAAGATTCATAGTCCCCAAGGAGATAGTTAATGGTAGTGAATAGGAAAGAGGCGAGGTAAAAGAAAAGCTTTCTGGAAGGACTTGGGGACACAGAGCCAGCACAGAGCACCAGCATTGCTGCCTGGCAAGTTGAATGTGATGTGAGCCCTGAGCATTTGTCAAACTGACCTGTCTTCTCTCTCCCTGGAAAAGTTGCAGAAAGCAAAGCAACACAATATCACCGAGCCAGGGGCTTGGAGAACAAGTCCGGACTCTGTCACTGTCACTCTCCTTGCTGCATAATCTTGGGCAAGCTCCTGACCACCCCCACTCCCAGAAAAATTGTTCCTCGCCTACAAATGAAGTTGGACTAGATGATTCTGGAAATCCCTTCATGTTCTGAAGCAGCGCTGAATACAGATGACGTTGCTAGCTTTGCACACGACGCAGTTTACACTTTGAGTGAAATCATGAGGCTCATTAGACCACAAATATCTTACCACCAAGCCTTGCACAGGTGGTGACATCCCCTCTTCAGGCACTGTGTCTACCTATGGTGTTTACCTGCCTGCCAGTAATGACTGGCATGAACCACTTCAACTGTCAGTTATGTTCTTTTTTTTTTTGAGACAGAGTCTCATTCTGTCTCCCTGGGTAGAGTGCTATGGTGTCATAGCTCACAGCAACCTCAGACTCTTGGGCTTGAGCAATCCTCTTGCCTCAGCCTCCCCAGTGGGTGGGACAACAGGCACCCACCGCAACACTCCCCTAGTTTTTGTATCTTTAGTAGAGATGAGGTCTCATTCTTGCTTAGGCTGGTCTCAAACTTGAGAGCTCAAGCGATCCACCTGCTCGACCTCCCAGAGTGCTAGGATTACAGGTGTGAGCCACCACACCAGGCAATAAAGGATAAACGTACAAGGACAAAGAGAATATGGGAGTGACAATAGCAGAATAACTCTAAAATCTGGAATGTAGATAGATGAGTAGTAACCGAATCAAGAGAGCTGAGAAAGCCGAGTCCTGAACCAGCAGATGAGATGAGAAAGGTAGAGAAACCCCGGCCACCTTACACTTCAGAAGCCCCCAGGGCACAATGCCAGGCACTGTGGGAAATAGGGGTGAACTTGCACAAAGAATAGGATGAGCTGAAAGTCAATTCAGGAAGCAGTGCGATCCCCAGGGCCCCCTCTTCCTCCTGCTGTTGTCACCTGGACTGCTCCTTCCCCACAGTGCCCCAAGAATGGAGGTTTTTCTTCTGGCAGAAGAATCAAATAAGATGGGGACCAGTCATTGTGTGTGAAAGGACAAAACACTGGGAAAAAAGGCCAGGCACGGTGGCTCACACCTGTAATCCCCACACTCTGGGAGGCCGAGGTGGGCAGGTCACCTGAGCTCACAAGTTCCAGACCAGCCTGAGCTAGAGCAATACTTCAGCTCCAAAAATTGCTGGGCGTTGTGGCGGGCGCAGGTAGTCCCAGGTACTCTGGAGGCTGAGGCAAGACAATCGCTTGAGCCCACAGAGTATGAGGTTGCTGTGAGCTGTGATGCCACGGTATTTTACTGAGGGTGACAAAGTGAAACTCTTGCTGTCTTTCCTTGCTTCAGAAAGGCATCGGGGTCGCCTTCACTGAGACCTTGACACACTGGAGAAAAATGCTCAAAAGGGGATTTGGAGACAACAACCTCTCTAAAAAGAAGAGAAAACAAAAAATTACTAATAACTTCAGAGAGATAAGAGGAACAGCACATACATGAAATATCAGAACACTATCTTCCTCTCTCTCTTTTTTTTTTTTTTTAGAGACAGAGTCACCCTTGGTAGAGTGCTATGGTGTCACCCTTGGTAGAGTGCCATGGTGTCACAGCTCACAGCAACCTCCAGCTCTTGGGCATAGATGATTCTCTTGCCTCAGACTCCAAAGTAGCTGGGACTACGGGCGCCAGCCACAACACCCGGCTATTTTGTTGTTGTTCAGTTTGGCCAGGGCCAGGTTTGAACCTGCCACCTTCCGTATAGAGGGCCGGGTGCCGTACTCACTGAGCCACGGGCACCGCCCCAGGACACTACCTTTCAAAAAAGAACATTTAGAAAACAAAAAGAGATCTTAGAAGTTTAAATATGGCAGTAAAAAATGTGAAAAGCTTAGTAGATGATTTGGAAAATAGAAAGTAAAATATACAGATAAGAGATGGAAATAAAAAACAGAAGAACAAAAGTGGTTTCTTTGGGCGAAGATCCCAGGAAATGATCTGTAGGGGAGTGGGAAGGACGAATGGAAGGCGAGGGAGCCAGCAGGTCACTGCAGACAGCAGGACTCTGGGGTTCGTGCAGCCTGCTTCGGGGTTAAAGCCCTGAAGGCTGAGCAGCCTGGGATAGCTACCTACTAACTGTCACAGTCCCTGGGTAAGGGTCTCTCTCAGAGAGGAGGGTTAATTCCCCAACATTTACTGAGCAAACCTTCCATGGTCAGGAAAAGCCCTCAGGCAATCAGCCAATATTCTGGCAATGTAGAAGGCCTGGTCAGCGCTTGCAGAGGGTGGGCAGGCCCTGACGGTGTGTGTTCTCTCTCCCTGCACTCTGTCTTAGGCAACTCCCAGAGATGCTCCACCCAACAATGAAGAAGATCAAGGAACAAGAGGTAGAATCCAGGAACCAGAACCCTGAATACAGAGGGGAAGAAGATCCCCAGGCACCATAAAGAGAAATCCCAGGATGACAGCTATGCCGCAGGCCTCGCAGTCATCAGCCCGGAGCAGAGCAGATCGAAGGCCCTGGAGGAACTCTCTTCAGGGTGAAGTGGATGGAAGGCCAAATTTCTCTGAACGTACTAAGAGGAAACTTAAATGACTAAAGAAGAGTATGGATTAAATTAATGACATGTGCATAGAAGAACTAGGAAAAGGAAAAATGAGACCGTTATTAACTCCACAGAAAGCAAGATGTTTTTGAAGAAAGGAAATTGTTCTTAATTTATTACACAGCACAGGTGTGAATAGTATATATTTGGCCATAGTATTGCAAACGCTGAGTATAATGTATACAGGTGAATGAACCAGGAAATATACATGCATGAGGTATGGGAAGCGGTGAACGCTGAATCCCCATCTTCCAAGGTGGAAAGTCAATACATAAAATTAAGAAGTAGCTATTTAGATATATGATTATTCAAAAAACAAAAAAAGAATTGTTTAAACATTGAAAGTGATTTCTTCTGAGGAGTGAGAAATGAAGGGGTAGAGTCAGGTACTACTACTTTTTTCTTTTTTTGTAATTAGTAATGTAGAACTATTTGATTCAATCATTAAATCAAATAGTGGGGAACATGGCCAGAATAGGTGGCTCACACCTGTAATCCTAGCACTCTGGGAGGCTAAAGCAGGTGGATTGCTTCATCTCAGAAGTTCAAGACCAGCCTGAGCAAGAGCGAGACTCTGTCTTTACTAAAAATCAAAAACAAGCCGGGGATTGTGGCAAGTGCCTATAGACCCAGCTACTTGGGAGGCTGTAGCAAGAGGATTGGGTGAGCCCAAGAGTGTGAGGTTGCTGTGAGCTAAGATGCTATGGCACTCTACCTAGCATGACAGAGTGAGAGAAGTGAGACTCTGCCTTAAACAAAAGAATCAGTGGGGGAAGCTGTGGCCTTCTAGGTCTTTAAGTATGCAGGTGACTGAATCTAGATTTTACAGAACAAATCCTTTTATTTTTTAATTTTTTTTGAGACAGAGTCTCACCATATTGCCCTCATGTAGAGTGCTGTGGCATCACAGCTCACAGCAACCTCCAACTCCTGGGCTTAAGAGATTCTCTTGCCTCAGCCTCCCAAGTAGGTGGGACTACAGGCACCCGCCACAACACCTAACTATTCTTGTTGCAGCTGTCATTCTTGCTTAGCTGGCCTGGACCAGGTTTGAACCTACCAGCCTCAGTGCATGTGGCTGGCACCAGAACCACTGTGCTATAGGTACTGAGCCCAAATCCTTTTATTTTTATTAATACATTATCTTTTATATTATTTTATTTTCAAAATGAATATATTTAAAATACCAAAGAATAAAATACGTTTCAACAAAATAATCCTCCCAGTTGTCTATCATAATTAGAATATTAATATGCCATTAAATTGACAGCTATTATGCTCTTGATTAGTTCTAACTTCCCCCGTCTAACTAGCATCACTACTGCACAAGGCTAGTTGGAGAGAGTTTATGGGGGTTGAGTACACCAGTCTGTTATCAACTTTTGACAAAGGTACACTGTGTTTCTTTTTGAAGTGGAATCTTTGGATAGTTGCAGGTTGACAGTAGTTTTTTAACTACCTACTGAACAGCCCATCATGTCAAAGAAGACCAAGGGAAGGCTAAAGGAAGAAAACAGATTTTCTTTAATGAGGACTGGGAATTGCAATATTATCTTGTTTCTGCTAAAAAATGATTTGCTTCATTTGTGTAGTACAATATCAACATTAAAGAAATTCAGTGCTCATCAGCATTATAACACTCACAAGGACCACACATACTTTAAATTAGAGGGAGAGGCCTGAAAGTTGTATTGCAGAAATTAAGAGATACAAACAAAAGCAAAGACAGTTCTTTAAAGTAACAATAAGACCTAGAAGTAATGTCACTGAAGCAACTTATAAAGTAGCTTACAATTCAGGACAAAAGGGAAGCCATTCAGTAATGTGGAAATTGGTAAAGAATGCAATGCATTGTCAACGTTGCAGGAGGTTTAGACCTCAATGACATTTCAAAGTACAAACTGCCTCTTTCAAGGAGGACCATAACTGGTTGGCAGTTGAATCAGCATTCAACTTAACAGGAAAACTTCATGCAACACTTCAAAAGGAAGGATGTATTGGCTTGGCGCCTGTAGTTCAGCGGCTAGGGTGCCAGCCACATACACTGGAGCTAGCTGGTTTGAATCCAGCCCAGGCCTACCAAACAACAGTGACAACTACAACCAAAAAATAGCCGGGTGTTGTGGCGAGTGCCTAGCTACTTGGGAGGCTGAAGCAAGAGGATCGCTTGAGCCCAAGAGTTTGAGGTTGCTGTGAACTGTGACACCATAGCACTCTACCCAGAGTGACAACTTGAGACTCTGTCTCAAAAAAAAAAAGGAAATATATATTATTCAATCATTTTGGATGAATCAACTGATACTACTGACTCAGCATGGATTTAATATGTCATTAAGGTCATAAAAGAAAATTTCCTTTGCTAGGAAGAGTTATTGACTTTGGGTACTCTTGTGAACAGAACATTGTCAATAGATATCTTCAACAACTTTCAAGGTAAATGTTGTGAAGTTGGACTGAATATGGTAAATTTATGGAGCACATGTACAGATAGCATGTGCTTCCATGACAATAAAACAAAAGTTTTATCACACAGATTAAAAATATATATATTGACAGATCCAGATGCTATCATTTCTGTTCATTGTATTGATTTACCAGTTTACATCGGGTAAAATTTCTGTGCTAACGCTACTATTTTGAGTGACACTTTGAAACAAATTATAAGTATTGTTAACTGTATTTGTGCAAATGTCACAAGGCACTGTCAGTTTCCTAACATGCTAAAGTTGAAGGATGAGGTATTCACTGTGGATTTGCTGTGTCATTCTCAAGCGTGTTGGCTTTGGCAGGAGCGGAGTGTTACCCAAAATTTTATCTCTGTGAGAACAGATACATTTTATAAAGAACAGAATCAGCAATGTAAATTATTGAAGGAAAATTTCTATAGGAATGAAGCATTTCTGTGTGACACTATGTCAAATCGAACAACTTCAATATTTCTTTGCAAAGTAAAACAGTCTATATATGATATGTGGCAAAAAGTCTAACCATTTTAAGAAAGCTCTTTTTTTCAAAACACTTCTTTTTCAAAGGGAAATTTTTGATGAACATATTCCCCAGTTAGCAAAGGCCACTGATGAGCAGGATGATACGTACGAATCATTAAAGGATATGCAGTTGCTATGGACCCATTAATTGGAGAATACAATGAAAGGTTCACCAATTTTAAAAATAGTTACATCAAATTACAGTCTCACCTAGTTGATATCTCTAAGGCACATAAAGAACCACAGATGGAACTGATTAACGTAGCAGATGACATTTAAAAGTCAGACTGTTTGATGCTAAGATCCAATTGAAATATGGAAAAATGCAGTAGAATACCTATGCCTTTGGCAACATGCCCCTCAAAATGTTTTCTTTCTTTTCAAACACTTATTGCTGTGAATCTATGTCTCCTGCCTAAACCAGGTCAATACACCTTTAAAGTCACAAATGATTGATCCCATCTAGAGGATCAACTCAAGCTGTCCACCTCCATGTTGCAACCAAATATTCAACTTTGTCTCCAACAAAAAGCAGATGAAACAAAAATGAAAAGGTTAATTAATTTAAAAATCAACAAATAGTTTTCTTTTTTTTAAATTATTAAATGCATAGTAGATTTTTATAAAATAATGTACATGTTTAAGTACATCTAATTGAAGTTTCTTCAATGTGGCCTTGTTTGATTATAGCTAAATTAATGCAGCTTTCTAACATGAAAAGGTTCCCCACCACTCCTTTCAACTATATGCCTGTTTAACTTTGTTATAAATAACTAAGTAAGATTCAGTAATCTATCTTTTCTCCTCTGCTGTATGAAAAAGGGAGGCGGTAAGATGGAAAATGTGCATCATTCCTAGCTGACAAGAATCCAGGCAGGCCAAATGAAGCTTTCTTGTTCCATGAAACTATCAACCCAGCAGGGTCAATATCTTCCCATCCCTTACTGAGGCAGAAGAAAAACTATAAGCAAATGACTTAAAAATCTTTAAAGGAATTGTTAATGTAAAACTGACTTGAAATCTGGGGCTAAGTAAGAAGAAAAGATTCTATCAAATGCAAAAATGAAACCAGGATTATATTAAAGGGACTATTAATAGTAGCACTTAAATATCAGGGGAATAAATTATTAATTGCATCGAGATATGAATTTCTTGGGATTTTGCTTTAAATCCTTATTATCATAAAATACAGAAATTAAAAAATATGACTATTTTGATTTAAAGTTTTCCACTTTATCAGCAGTTTCCTTCATTGTTTCCATCATTTCCTTCATTGCTTTCATATCTAAAATTCTAAATTCCTTTTCTGTCATTTCTAACATTTCTTTTTTTTTTTTTTTGAGACAGAGCCTCAAGCTGTCACCCTGGAGAGGAACCTCCAATTCCTGGGCTCAAGTGAGTCCCCTGCCTCTGCCTCCCAAGTAGCTGGAACTAGAGACACCCGCCACAACACCTGGCTATTTTTTGGTTGCAGCCGTCATTGTTGTTTGGTGGCCCGGGCTGGATTCGGACCCGGCTGCTCAAGTGTATGTGGCTGGTGCCTTAGCCTGTTGAGCCACAGTCGCCAAGCCTGGTTGGTGGTCTTTTATCAGGAAAAAATGCAGGTCAGTTATGTGGAACCACAAAAGGGAGGGGCAGAAAGAGAATAATGATACCAAG
>CAUYON010105852.1:0-10769 GCA_963573935.1 Arctocebus calabarensis | reverse complement strand
CTTGTAAGCTTTAAAAACTGGCTTTCCGCCGCCATTAAACGGACCTTGACAAGAAACCTGCTTGGTCTCGTTCTCTCTTTCTCGCCCATTCCTTTTCAGGCTCGGTCCCCCTCGCCCCCACGAATAACTGCGTCCCGCGGGACGGGACAGTGTGCCATGAGAGGATCTTAGGTGTGCTGAGAAAAATTTTAAAGATCGGTAATTAAATTATTTTTGAAAGAAGTTCAAAGCACAGTAAGTATAATTTTTCTCTCTCTTTCTTTTTTTTTTTGAGACAGAGTCTCACTTTGTCTCCCTCAGTAGAGTGCAGTGACATCACAGCTCACAGCAACCTCCAGCGCTTGGGCTTAGGTGATAATCTTTCCTCAGCCTCCCGAGTAGCTGAGTACATTCTTTCTTTTACTCTTTTTTTTTAATCAACATAATTTAAGTGCGCTGAGAAAGTTTAACTATAGGTTCAGGTGTGCCGTGAGATGAAAAGGTTTAAAAAACACTGAACAAGCGAATTAAGATCAGGGCTAAACAGATAAGAACAATACACTCAATGTACACCATGATTACTCATTTGAGGATATTATCACCACTGCCAACAAGATGTTAAATATTGTAACAGGCGTGGAGAGTTCTACCTTACTGAACACCAAAACTGTGACTGATGCCCAACAATCTGCTCTCTGCAGAGAATAACCTAAGTCAGAGCCCGTGTGCACAACTAGTTTGTCACTTTAATTCTGAGGTCCATGCATTTCACTAGTCCAGTGTGGGTCATGTACTTGTGTCTTTGCTGTGAGAGACATTGGGAAAGTAAGTTCCAGTGTTTGAACTTCATTAGCAGACAGACTGCCTTCCAGTGTGAGTCACAACATGGGGAATGTTCAAGATGTCAAGATTCAGGTGCTAGACACAATGACACATCACCTCCATAGTCATGCCTTCTACATATTAAATAGCAATGACCTTCTTAATGGTTCTACGTTTTTTTCTTTAATCAGTTTATTGTGGGCAATGATAACTAAATTGTTTCGATTAAACTAAAAAGCTTCTGCACAGGGAAGGTTAAAAACATCAACAGAGCAACTATACTGCCTACAGAGTGGGAGAAAATATTCACAAACTCTACATCAGATGAAGGGCAAAATAAGCAGAATCTATAAAGAACCCAAGAAAATCAGCAAGAAAAAATATCAAATAGGCCAGTTAGAGTGGCTTAAGGTGGGGAGGAAAAGAGAATAAACCAACCTAATGGTTGCTATGAACACTATTTGGGTGATGGGCTCACCTATAGCCAATACTCAAGCATTACAAAATGATCCATGTAACCTAAAACAATTGTGTCTTCTTAATATTTTGAAATGAAACAATTATTTGTAAGGCTGTTTCTAGCTCTTATTATGTGTTTGTGTAGAAAGACATATTTTTAACCAAAGAAAAAATATTTCTTCTTTTAACTAGAATATTTTTTTCAATATTTTTTATACTGTAGGACCAGAGTATTTAACTGCAAAGGAGTGTTAGTCTCACACAGACACTATAAGTTGCAGAGAATTGAGTGCTCTTTCTCCTCAAAAATTCCAGGTGCTTAATTCTATGCATGCTGGAGGGGGCCCTTGTCTTTTCATATCTTGTAAATCAATTTCAAGTAGGAGGAACCACTGGGCTAATTATATCATTGTATATTTATAAGAAATAGCAAGTGGTGAGTTATTGTTGCTTTGGACATAATGCATATCTTATTCAACTTAATTCACAAAAACAAAACTACTTCATATTTATGAAGCACCTTTGATCTAGAGATCAAAATGTTTTAAGGCTTTCATCTCATGAACTTTTATATCTCTAAGTTAGGCAGGTATTAATGACAACTTTTTTCACTTTGCAGTAGAATATAAAATACAGGAAAGGTAAGTATAGAGCTTGCCTTAACCCCAATAAACATCAATTCAGGGGTCAATGGAGAAGACAGAGGCAAGATCTCCTCACTGTTACTGGCCTTTCTCTAATTGAAGTGATTTTGGAGAATCATTTTCTTCACATTAACTAATAAAATAAGACCTAGAGAAATGTCTTGATCTTATATAAGCTAATTTTTAGTACTGTGATACTGATGCACAGCTAATGCAAAATAACTCTTTGCTGAGTGCATGTGCATAATTTAATGAACAGATAAATATTAAGAAGAAAACCATTTCCTAGTATTGGGCAGACATAAATCACGGGAAAAGTAATAGCTGAAATTCAAATCACCTTCTTCTTCTCATATCTAAGAGATTAAACCAGGTCTGCATGTCCGTTCTCTTTGGGCATTCCCACTTAGCAGAGGTACCAATCGCAAACATCTGGATGGAGAGGGAATTAGTCAATGTTTGAAATACCAGTTAACGCCATAAGCACAGCCTGTGATATAAAAAGGCATAACAACCTAGTGACTGCTTGCTTTTTTCTTAATGTTATGCAAATAAATGATGAAGCAAATATTTTCATCAGTTAAAAGGTATCATTCTTATCTTCAGGTTTTAGTTCATCACCATATGGACAGTAATCTGCTACCAAATAATTTAGATGATTATTAGAAATGATTTCATGTTTATTTCGTGGGTGTTACAGAAAAAAATCTGTATTTTCTTTGTGTGTGCTACATAAAAATTATATCTTCCCCTATACATACAGTGCATTTTTTAAATAATTTCTAAACTTTTTTTTTTAAAGACCAACATGTGAATAAGGGCATATGTTTACCGTGGTCATTTGCTCATGTTTTAATTGCAATGTATAATTTTAAATGACCAAATAGCTTACTTTACACTATAGTACTAAAGTATATCAAAATGCTTCTTTACTCTTGAAAACAAATTCAATTTGTTTATTGTCATTATTAGCATAAATAATGCTAATAATTTTCTTCCCATAGGGAATATTTGGTGGATATGTACTTGGAAATGAAATAGAACAAATGCTTATACTGATCCAAATTTCGAAAAAAAATTCTAGTATTCTTCAACTTTTTCATAGAGGCATTTTGCATTTAATACAGGGATGCTGCCTTTCATCCTTTCATCTAATGCTTGTTCTTTTTTATTTTTATTTTTTTCATGTCATGGCTCAGATGCCTGCAAATAAGAACGTGGCCGGCAGACAGAGTGAAATGGAGAGGGAGGGTACGGACATATCATAAAATGGATACCTGACCCTTCTATTAATCCCAAATTAACAGCTGTGAATAAATGACGGCACTGGTTACAGCCAGAGACACTAAGCCCTAAACTCTAGAAAAGCTCAATAAATAATTTAGGTTGCTCTTCACATAATATTCCAAGAATAGCTCTTCAAACACACTGCAGGTGGTATTTAATGTAAGTAAAATATTCGGATGTACTCAATTGTGAGTTAATAATTGTACATACCTTACCACTGTAATTAGGAAAGAAACAGTTTGACTTTATACACTGACGAGACTCTAATTCTGCCACCAGACACAGCATGAATTTCTGATTTTCTCACATTGAAAGAAGTTTCATGATTCAAATTGTAATATTGGCATTCTTCCCACTAGAAAATCAAAGAAAGATTCGGAAAGAAACGTAATTTACTTTGATCAAAATTGCACACAGAAAATGAAAAAAGAAAAAGAGAATGAATGAAAATGTGCTGTGTTGCCCATAACCTTTAAATATTACCACTATAAAATCACACATTGTAACCATTGCATGTTCTAGTATATGTATTTATGAATGTGCAACACAGTGGTTTATAAAAGTATTCCAATGGAGGAAACTACTTTTATTTATTTATTTGCATTGATTAAGTTGGGGAAGTTAAGGAACAACAAATTCTTATTTCTTTATATTTCCCTTCCAAGTGACTCAGCTGTAGCACATTGGTGACATGGGAAAAAACCCTGGGTATTAGAATATGATTAAATGGAACTTAAAAAATGCACTATCTAAAGGATATTTTAGAAAGTGCATAGGCATGTGATAGAGTAATAATTTGAAAACCCATTAATTTATTTCTTCTCACTCCAGTGCTTTCTTTCAGATTATTAGAGATGCATCCTACAGAAAGTTGTCAAAAAATAATCAGGTAACTCAAATGCCAAATAATTATTTTATTAGTTTTTTTAAAATGAACTACATTTGCAAATAGTTAAAATGAGATACAAACCACAGAATGATTTTTCTTTATCTCCTCGAATACCTCCAGCCCTCCCATCTAAACAGGCAAACAAAAAAACAGGGCGGACCCTCAGAGGCAAGGAGACAGAAGCACCACGTAGGGGGATGGAGAAGCAGCATCTCGCCTTCCTAAGGGGGATGGAGAAGCAGCATCTCGCCTTCCTAGGCCGTCGGGAGCAGGCCTAGGCTATTGCTGGGACCGCCACACTGTGTCTCCGGCCCGACTCAGGCCTCATCCGAGCTGGGGACGCTACATCTCCGCCCGGCTAGAAGTCACAGTCAATATTTGTAGGAGGAACGTCTCAGCAGCAATCTCTCAGCAGCAGTCTTGGAACCGGAGCACGGATCAGGCGTCCTCCAAGCATGAAGCGGAGCCAGAGGAGGAGCCCGGGCTAACTTCTCCTGAAGCTACTTATAGAAGTAATCCTGTGGACACTGCTAACCAAAGCTGTACATACTTTCCTTCTCTGTGAGAGCCAATGGTGTTAAAGCCCTTCCCAATCCCTTACTGCCTAAGTATTTCTCACAGGTGCCTCCTCCAGGATATGCTCACGCATTACCCTGGTTCTCCCCCTGTAGGGTTCAGGGGAATTCAAGAAAACAGCTGATTCCATGAGGATACTGGCATAATCATTTATTTTATGTTATTTTATCTTATGCTGTTTATTTTATTATTTCAAATGCCTTAGCTTCTCCTACATACAAACATAGGCCTGTACAACTCAAAACAAATGATCGTTGGTCATAGTTTGATAAGATTCAAGATTATAATGTAGAAGATGTGTTAGGCAGAAATAGATATAGACATTCATTCACTATTGATGCCTAAAACTTGGAATAGTGTTTCCAGAGGCAGAGATGCTGTGTTCCTGTTTACAAAGCCAGGTGTAGACCCAGGGAAATGTGGGGAAGAATGAACTTTCCTAACTCCTTATGTGGGAATTTCAGTGGAAACTGCTTACATTCTACACAGACCAATATGGGCATCAGGTGATGTGGGTGAGGAAGGTCCCTGTGATCCCCTTGCCGCTGAGACAGAAGGGCACAGAGGACAGCCTCAATTTCACGTGCTCTGACTTTGGCAGCATTTATGTGCACAAATGATATCAGCACATTATTAACAAGGTCCAGAAAATACAACACAACATAATAGGCACCCAGCGTGTAGGAGCCTCGGTGTTATGAAATAACAGTTAAAAGAGAGACTCTGTAAGACTAAGCATTTACCAAAAAGAGACTGAGTTAGGCTGGAGTGGGACTAGTTACAGACTGGAAGATAAATTTAATTGTAAAGTTGAACCTCTTTTCCATTCAGCCTTTGTTTTGTCCTCCTCCCTCTGCTTCTTGGAATAAATAACACGGTAAAGCAGTGCATTACAGTGAATAAAATCACGGCTGTGGGATTTCCACCTGCACATGGAAGATTAATTGTGTGTATTTATCTTTTTCCTCCCAAAGCCTCTGTAAAATGACAAGATGGAATTTAAAAGGTATAAAATTACAACTTCAAATAAAATGGGAGAGGTAAATAGGAAATGTTAGTTATATTTTGGAAGATAAAAAGGAGATGAAAGGTGATAAAAAGTGTAAGGAAGAGATAAACTACGGATCTTTAAGAAAATAACCAAATAAGACTCATGAACTGCAAATAGCAGGCATCGTAGGAGTTTGAAATGAAATGTCACACTCCCAGGCATGAGACTAGAAGTTTATTCTCTGTAGAAATTGGACAATACAGGATCACACCTACAGTGCATCTTAGCAGGGTACTGGTGAAACTTATTAAATGTAGAGTATCAATGTCTTTATATAGTGATCAAGAAAATGCCATGAAGGCTATCTCTAACAGTGCGATCAAAACATTTCTGAATGTATATGAATCGTGCCCTATGATTGCACCAATGTACAGAATTATGATTCAATAAAATTATAAAAAAAAAAAAAAGAAACTGGACAATACACACTATTCCTTTTCAGGGACATCAGACATGGCAAAAGGAAGGAGTGAGTTAGGGAGTGGAAAATAAGGATATTATTATTTAAAATTTACGTACTTAACTGTGGAACCCCAGGCTTTCCCCTTCCCACTCATAGAACGTTTCTAGCCAAGTATTGGCTCACTGGGGAGAACAGGAACTTATTCTTTAGCAAAGATGAGAAAGACCAGGAAAGTTACTTGGATCTTGGCTATTCGGATGCCTTTAAAAAAACAACCAACATGTTTGAACAACTTTTAGTCAAAATCTATCTATTCAGCCTTAGGGCAGCTTCCAGTGAACCTGTTAGTGAAAATAGCCCAGAACATAAAATAAAAATACACGAATACAAAAATTCCATTAAGAGAAAATAGCAGTTCTAGAAAGAACAGGCAGAAAGAATCAAAAGGAAGGAAATAACCAAAGAAGGTTCCCATGTTCAGTTCATTCAAGAAGAGTATTGCTGTTCTTGGTATTTGAAGTAGAAAGACTTTTAAGACGGAGAATGTGAAATGTGCACAGTCCTTGAAAGGGCTAATACAAAAGGGAAAAGGAGCCTGTGGATCGCAGGAGGTGGTCCCAGGCCCTCTCCACACACCCCCTGCAGTCTCAGGAGTGTCATGGGCACCAACCGTGTTCACAGCCCACTGCTCCGTGTGAGGCAGGAACATTTTGGAGAACATCTGGCAGCTAAAGGCTTGAGAGAAGCCCTGTTCAGTCTCAACTGCAAAAGTGGGTGATTCCCAGAAGTTTTGGCAGCAAAGTCAAGAATTCCGAGGGAGGTGCACTGTTACCATTGTTTTCTTTGTCTGGGGATCCTGAATGAGACCTGTCTCAAGAGTTTACCATGTTCCCAGCGCGTTAGTGCAGACCCTGAATAATTTCTGCTGACAGATTCTAACTCACAACTTTTGGGGGGAAGGGGATTGTGATAAATGTGCTCTAGACTGCTCTTCTGCTGTTCAGAGGAAGCAGGAGAAGGGCACTGTGATAATACACGCTGACAATAGAAAATCCGTCACACAAGTATCTGGAACTGAAATGTCTCCTTCTCCAAACTGAAAGCTCCCAAGCATTTCTCCAGCGCCACAAAAGAAAAAAGACACCTCCAAACCCATCATGCCAACGACAGGACTTAAAAGTAAGAGGAAGATATAAAAAGCCTCCAAAGAACTGAAAAGAAAGATAAATTAAAATCGCGACAAAAAAAGAATCAAAATAATACTGAAGTTCATAAAAGCAGCAGTAGATGACGGGCAAGGCAGAACCACCTTGATAATTCTGGAGGAAAATGAGTTTAACATAGTGCTATGCTCAACCAACATGTCAATCAAGGGGAAATGTTAAATTAAAAATATTCTCAATCAGCAAGTACTCAAAAAATGTGTAAACTCTTTTATACTTTAATTTCCTGGTACTCTCTTGAAGAATAATACTCCTAAAAATGAAGAGATAAGCAAAAAATAAAACAGATAAGACATTTAGGAAGCAATAAATGGATTTTTAGGAAAATGTGTTCAAAGTCATGTAATCATGCTTCAGAATGAACAGTCCAGATTGGAGTCAAAAAGCAGATAGATGCACTGTCGTGAAAAGGAGATTTCTGAGGGAAGACGGAGGTATGAATTAATAAACCACGAAAAATAACTTTAGTCATGTAGATCATGAAAGAAGTGAAATATTTTATAAGTTCTCTACATGTTACAGCAAGGAAAGGTAATCTTTCACCATATATGATTTGATCTGCAATTGACAAAATTCAAGTATTTATAAAGATGCTAACACTTAACACTTAGTAGAATTTGCTAGACATTACCTCTAGGGAAAATGGGGGAGAAGAAGTGAAGAAATGAGTTGTGAAAGGAAAAAAAGTATCCATTGTACTCAATGCTAATATGAAACCAATATATAAACAACTACACATCCCTAAGAAACAAAAACACAAGCATAGTCTAGTAAGGGGGAAAGGAGAGAATAGAGGAGAAAGGATGGTGACTGGTGCACCTAATGTGCACAATGTGAGGGTGCTCAGCACGCCCCCTGGTGGCGGGATCTCACCTAATGTGCACAATGTGAGGGTGTTCAGCACGCCCTCTGGGTGAAGGGATCAACTGCAACTTGAACTTTATCTTAGAACTGAAAAAAAAAGTAACCTAAACATTTGTACCCTCATCTCAATCTGAAATAAAAAAAAATAAAAAGAAAGAAAAGAAATCAGGGGTCAGTCTAATGTAGGTAGCTTATCTTTTCTGTTTTTCTTCTTAAAATGAAGAAATAAATATTGAAAAAATTCTTAGTCCTCAAGCATCATAATGTAATAATATATAGTGTATTGCATATGTAATGTACATAATTCCAATGTACCCTGGCAGTAAATAAAAGTAGATAAGAGATAAAATTTATAAGTCAATAAATAGCAACATGAGGATAATATTTTTCACTGTGAGATAAAAACAAAGTGAAAGAAAGAAATAACTAAGAGATAAATTTGTTGCCTTAATAAGAAGTATCAGAGAATGAGCTATAAATATGCCATTTTAGCATGGAAGGAGAGAAAAGAGGAATAAAGTTCAGCCTGTATTCTCTCTCTCAAAAGCATAGCTATACATTCTAATTTGTCTTTATTATCTAGCCATTCCAAATGAGTTTCCCAAAGATGCCAGCTATGGAGCAGGGCAAAGATATTATCAATTCAAATAACTAATTAGGAACTGGTAATGCAGAAAAATTTACTCCACAAAATGCAACTATGTTCAAATTAATTAGTGCACTTTACATATCAATTAATATAGTATTATATATTAATAAAGATGCCATAGAACTGTAGCATTTAAAATTAAGAAATATATAGTTGTACAAATCAAGTTGCCTAATGTTAGTTATTTTTTATTTGCTTATGTTTTTATGAATCTTTGGGAAACAAAAGCTATCTCTCTACATAGATTATATATGACATATATATGGGTATATATATAAAACATATATAATTGTTAAGCATTTCTGTAAAATAGTAATAATGATAATTTTAGCCAATGACATCACTTAATACTAAAACAACACTAAATGCAGAGATAACATTACCCTCATTTTACAGATGGGAAAACTGAGGCACGAAAATTAGGGGACTTACTCATAGTCTTATAGATAGTTGGTGTTGGAGCCGTGACCAAACCTGGTGGTCTGGATGAAGAAGGGGTAAGCCAACACACTGTGAGCTCAGGAAGCATAAACCTGAGCATTTTTTCTCTGAAATGGGTCTTTCTTTGATATTCTTTCCTGGCACAATCCTACAAGGCAGTGGTCCTGCTCCCCTTCCTCCTCCCTACACTGACCATCCCCAGTTTGTCCTCGTCCTTGGTGTCATGCTCCTCTTCTCTTCTGAACCACCTTTCACTCCTCCTTTCACCTCTCAATTTCTTTGTTCTCACTGGCATTAGACCCCTCGTGTAACTGTTTTCACTGATCACTTTCTTTGTTATTTTTAATTGACATCTAAAAATTTTACATATTTATGGAGCACAGTGTGATATTTTGATACATGTATAAAACATGTAGGGATCAAACCAGGCCTGTTTCTAGAGACATATAAATTCTCAACATATTCCTGACCTGCAGGACACATTCTTCTCAATCTACTACAACCTCACGCCCACATGACTCTGCCAGGACTGTCAAAATGCCAGATGCCACAAAGACACACACCATCCCTTTCAGTGTTCTCATACTTTTAGTTTCCTGGTTCCCTTGCTTGGGAACCATTATTCTACTTCTTATGCTATGAAAATCCTATTTAATCTTCCAAAGGCCTGGTCAAATACTGTTTTTGTTTTTTTTTTTATAAGCCCTTAATGAGAATTAATCTTCTCTTAAATGTAATTTGTTCCCATTGTTTGTTTATTATAAAACCACACTATGGCTTACTGATTTTACAGAGTGATGTTTTATAACTTTATATTTTTCTATGTCATTTTATATTTAGTTTTATATGCACCTTAAAATTATGTCCATCAAATCCTCCACAAGCCCTCTGAATCCACCTCTAAGGATTTGCTGAATCTGTGCTTCCCTCAGATTGTTAACAGCCCAGCTGCTCTGAGATGTGGGATTCATTTAATGAATAGCTTTGGGCTGGCCCAAATCTGAAACTCTTCCTATTCCATTTTTCCTGTCCCTCTCAACCTTACGGGGGTCACCTACGTGTTTTCCTTCTCCAGCTCCCTCTCCACTTTCCTGCCAAGGCATTTCCTCCAAATAATCACTCTCAGATCTAATTTTGTTATTGCCTCTGCTTCTTGGAACATTCAAATAATACATTGGAATCTTAAGGAAAGGGTTTGTTTTTTATTTAAATTTAAATTCCTTCATTCCTATTATGGCAGTTTGCATATAAAGAGTGCTTAATACAGATCATCTGTCATAGTCTTCCTTAGAAATTGACTATAGAGTCATAATTAATGGAATTTAGATTTATTTAGGTAAATGTGGACTGATTGTCTTATCCCATTTGTACTGATAGCACAAAACACCCAATAATGAGTAGTTGATAAAAAATGGCAATTTATAAATGCCATGAAGGCTATCTGTAACAGTACGATGAAAACATTTCTGAATGTATATGAAT
>CAUYON010105849.1:0-15533 GCA_963573935.1 Arctocebus calabarensis | reverse complement strand
GTGTGGGAGAGGTTCGGCGCCCGGTAGCACAGTAGTTACTGCGCCAGCCTAATGCATCGAGGGTGATGGGTTTGAACCCGACCTGGGCCAGCTAAACAATGACAACTGCAACAAAAAATCGCTGGGCATCACAGTGGGCGCCTGTAGTCCCAGCTACTTGGGAGGCTGAGGCAAGAGAATCGCTTGAACTCAAGAGTTGGAGGTTGCTTTGAGCTGTGATGCCACGGCACTCTACCCAGGGCAATAAAGTGAGACTCTGTCTCTACAAAAAAATAAATAAAAAATAAATAAATAAATAAAATAAAATAAAATAGCTTTTAGAACTCCCTTTTCCAGAATTATTAATATCAGTGGTCACAGAAATGAGCAGAAACTCTGGTAGCTATATTAAAAATATGGACTGGTGGCTCAGCGCCTTGGCTCAACGGGCTAAGGCACCAGCCACATACACCTGAGCTGGCGGGTTTGAATCTAGCCCAGGCCCGCCAACAACAATGACGGCTGCAACCAAAAATAAATAAATAAATAAATAAAAACTGGCCGGGCGTTGTGGTGGGCACCTGTAGTCCCAGCTACTTGGGAGGCGGAGGCAGGAGACTCGCTTGAGCCCAGGAATTGGAGGTTACTGTGAGCTGTGATGCCATGGCACTCTACCAAGGGTGACAGCTTGAGGCTCTGTCTCAAAAAAAAAAAAAAATATATATATATATATATGGACTGGTATCTTAACCATTAGAGTGAAGATAAAATCACCTTGAGTATTTGAGTATGCGTATATTTACGTAGTCACTGGGGCTAGAAATACCAGACGGTAGTTATCAGGCTTATAATGCCACATAATGTACTTCAGTTATCTCCCTTCCTATTTTATCTTCCTGAAACATTAAAAAGCATTAATATCAATTGTATTACATCTTGATTCAATCTCACCTAACTCTTACATCTCAGTATAACTAACCCCAGCCACTTGATTGGAGTCCAGGATCCCTGAATTCCAGCCCCATAGTCATTATTAGCCCTTGGATGGCTACACTTTTTCAGTTTGCTTTTTTTGCCTCATATCTCCATGGAACAAATAGATAGATACAGTAGTGTATTAATGCCTGTTTTACAAAACTGCTTCAGTTGTGATATACATTTTTAATATAATAAACTGACTGCATTATCATGAAAAATTCTGGAATGAAATTAACTCATAAAAATTCATTGGTAATGCCTGTTCCTCAATTAAGGAAAGTCTATCTATAGGCTTTGGAGAATTGCTTGTAATGAGTGGAAAGCTCAATCATGTTTCCCACAATCACTGCTGCTAATGCTTACATTTAGACTGCAGAGAGTATCAATATGGTCTATATTTCAAGGACAAGCCCCACTAACCTTTCTGCTCTTTTCATAGGCAGCAATGTATGAAAAAAAAAAAAAAGGCAGTGGTGGCTGATTTTTAAGGTCTTGTTACTACTACATTCGGAAAAGCAGCAAGGTATTGCTTGTTCAAATACAACATGAATTCCAGACAGAAAGTGCTAGATTTAAATGGTTTCATAGTTTTACAATAATATGAGTATCACAGAAGTGAAATACAGGGTTATGAGAAATTACAATTGTATATATACTTAAACAACAATCCATGCAGAAATGTGAACTTTCTGGTCCCCAAAGTTTGTAATTCTTTGTCTTGTCCTTCTGCCTACACTTGACATGTTACAGCATTTTGATAATTGAAGAATATTGCTGGATTACTTATTACTTTGCCTGTAATCTCTTTGCCTAAGTGGAACTGTGTGATAAGTTGTTGACTACCAGAAGGGCCTTTAAAAACACGGTTTGTTCTTTGTTATTATTGAAGAATACTACAGTGAGTGATTCAAGGATGTCCAAATGGCCAAAGGACACATTTTAAATTTGTCTTGTTCCAAGGCATTACAGAGTAAAAGCATAGTGCAAAATTAATCTGGCTGGCAAGAGAGTGTGGGTTACACAAAGCATCTGCTGGCTGCCTCTGGAATAAAAACACTGCATTTGTCTAGACTTTATTTATGATCCATTTTTGGCATAACTAGTTGTTACCGCTGAAAGCCAAATTATAGCAGACTCATATAACAGATTACCTCAAAAGAAGACAAATTCTAAAGTGGATGGCTTTTTAAAAATTTTAAACAAGTGTATTTTTAGACTATCTTCTGCGTCCAGCAGGTCCCTAAGTCCCACAGCATGTCCAGCTTATTTAGAATGACAAGGAAACCACAAAGAGAGGAGAGAAGGAACAGGAGAACGGCTTATTTTCCCCCCTATTTCTCTGGATCACAACCTACGAATGACTCCATGACTACAATCTTCAGGCCTTTAATTTTGCCTTCAAATCCTGTTCATTGTCTAATAGGTTTTGTTGCACTGGGAGGTCTGGTAGTGGTTCACACGCAGGGCCCAGAAGAAAGGAGCCATGTCCCTCAGAATGACATGCAGTGGAAGCTTTCTCTAGAAGCACTTGGTAGTCTAATGAGTATATTTTAGCTTCACGTCAACATTTTTCCTTTTGCAATTCCATTTGCACAAAAAGAAAGCAGTGTTCTTTTGCCTCTAAAAATATGTACGAGTGGGTGTGTGTACAAGAACGAGAGAGACAAGCATGGTGAGGGGAGGAAGGAGGAACTGAAGAAATAGCTCTAATTACGCTTGTTCTAGTCTTCAGACTTCATTTGGTCTTTTCTAAAGGACAGCAGTGCTGATTAAAGACTCTGGGGGATTTTTAATATTTGAAGAAATGGATCTTTGAACGCAGAAGATGGGAAGAGAGTATTAGATGCACATTTATTCTAATAACTACCTTATATGTGAAATGCAGACTATGGATTTAGTTTATAAATTTCTTCCACACTTAAACCATTTAAATGAACTCCAAATTAAAGCTTGTTGTCATGATAGTGGCAGTTACACTATAATTAAGGAGATTTAGATAAGCTGTGGTAAACTGTATTGGACTCACACATTCCAAAGCGAGACGAGTAGCGTAAGAGGTATATCTTATGTTTACCACTAGACACTTTCATAAAATTTCTCAGTGAAGGAATTTACACATACATTGTTAAGCACATGATCTAATGAAAGCAAGATATGATTTCCTGGCTAACTTTCAACTTTAATAATAAGAAATTATGGTGCCTTTATTGAGTACAAATCCCACCTAGTGTAGTAGCCCCAGTAGGACCATCATAGAGCAATTTCACATAAAGCTTTGGAAGTCAGTGTTTTGTTGCCATACACTATTTATACCTGATATTTATATATTCCACTTGTGACTTTTGAGACATACCTTATTCATTTATATATAACTGAAAATTTAAAAAATTCATTAACAAGCAAATAAATAAGTACCCTATCCTTTTGTTATAAGATGCATATTTGTTCTTCAATGGAAACTCTGTGACCATATTCAATCTTTAAAAACTGTACAAACAATAAACCACTGGTCTGCCTTCACTAAAAGATAAACAGAAACTGAGTAGCCAGGTGTCAGCCATATTCCCGAGAACATGGGCCAGTTTGAGAAGTTTTACAATTCAGTTATCTTAAGCCTCAATCCAGCACCTTAGAAAAACATTCACCTGCTGCATTTAAGACTCTTGACAATGTTTAAGAAACAAATACAGAGAATAGAAACTAAAGTCATCACTTGAAGGGTGATTTCCCTGGATCTCACAGTGTACAACTATTTCACAGTAACACAGAGAACAGGTGCATCCAGGCCTTGCACTGCATTCTAAGTTCTTTCTTCCATTCCTTGTTCTCTTACGGTTTGGGTTATTTTCCCCAAAGTATCTTATTTTCAAGGCATTCTTAAAGGTCCAAGCAGTGCATATTTCATGTTTTCTTTTTACATTTTGTCCTGTCATAATTTCCTAGGGAACAAGTGTAAGGTGGGGATAAGAATCTCCTCC
Organism: Arctocebus calabarensis; assembly: GCA_963573935.1. Classification (NCBI taxonomy): domain Eukaryota; kingdom Metazoa; phylum Chordata; class Mammalia; order Primates; family Lorisidae; genus Arctocebus; species Arctocebus calabarensis. The sequence goes on along the minus strand of CAUYON010105849.1, from coordinate 11,598 downwards.
CCAGTATATTTCTCTTTTCATCTTCTCCTTGTCTTCAGATACAAGTACTCCTCACTACTTCATAGCCTTGGAGGAAAAGTTAAATTGAGCATGTCAAGTTTACATTTTCATTCTCTTTAGAAAGCTAGGGATAAAGTGCATCATGCAACATTACTTTCTTTGAGTCCCCCTCACCCAGAGATGATCCATTACCACAGTTAAGAACATTGGAATCGATCATTTTTTAAAAACCATCCAACTGATTCCAATGTCTAGTAACTTCTGAAGTCAATAGCCTATTACACTTTAAGATAATCACTTTAAGATAAGATTCTCCATACAATCATTATTTTTATGGAGAATTATTTATAAAAGCAAGAGATCTAGTTTCACAGGTTAATTTTGAGATATCTGAATCCACCTCTAGGAGCAAATATAATGCTTATGAAACTATAGGGGAAAATTGAGAAAGACAAATTTGATTGTGTTTTACTTTGTTTTATAACTAGTGAATATCAAGGAAGTGATGGCTAGAGTCTGGAAAGAAATTTCTAAATTAGTCCCCCAGACAAGAAATCTAAACAGACACTGAAAGAATTTTTGCGTAGGAACTTCTTTTAGTTACCTGGAAGTGTCACCCGTCAGTGACCATCATGAGAGGAAGGAAGACATTCTCTCTGTTCCCGAAAAGGGATTTTGATGATGAGATGTTTCAGTGGTCTGAACTCAGGAGGGCACTGACAGATTTCCGCACTGGTGGACTGAAACTGCATCCCTCACAGGCATGCACCTGACTTCCTGAGTAATGTGACCAAAGACAGTGGTCTGGAGAGGGAGAAAACTAGTAGATGTTTGATGTTGGTAGAGAGCAATTTTCAGGAACTTTGTTTGTCATGTCCTTATAGGATTCTAGAGTGGTTGGGGAAATTATGTTAAGGGAGGAAGGGGGCTTGAGCAATTACCAGCTGGTAATCCAAATTTGCATGTGTTACCTGCTAAACAATAATGCACTCATGCATAATCAGGAACTGGGTGCACTATGATGGCTGTCAATTTTTATCTCATAAAAAAAATCAATGCAACAGACTGTCTAGCTCTGGACTACAATGGGGTAACTATAGGTGACAGTGAAGAGTTGTCTTTTCTGACATAGGTTGGCTAAATGGATGAAAATACACAACCCGAATATCTGTTGTCTCCAGGAAACACATCTAAATCACAAGGATGCATACAGAGTTAACATGAAATGACAGGAAAAAAATATTTCATGCAAATGGAAATCAAAAGAGAACATGGATAGCCATTTTCATATCAAATAAAATTTACTTTAAGCAAAACAATGCAAAGAACAATAAAGAGGGTCATTATTTAATGGTAAAGGAAAAAATTCAACAAAAGGACATAATAATCCTAAATGTAAATGCACTATAAATATATGTGCTCCCAGATGCATAGAGCAAATTTTACTAGAGATAAGCAAAGAAATAAATAGCACCACAATTAATTGCCCAGGAACTCAACACCCCATTGTTAGACCCTGACAAATCATCAAACTATAAAATAAATAAACAATGAACTTAAGTCAAACTCTAAATCAAATGAACCTAACAGACAATTAAGAACATTCTACCTCAAAACTATAGAATACATATTCTTCTAGTAACACATGGGACGTTATTTAAGACTGATCATTCTTAGGCCACAAAGCAAGTCTCAAAAAAGTCAAAAAAACTGGGCGGTACCTGTGGCTCAAAGAGTAGGGTGCAGGCCCCGTATACTGGAGGTGGCAGATTCAAGCCCAGCGCAACCTTACACATAAAGAACAAATCTGAACACATAACAAAAATACAGACATAGCCCAATGGAACAGAACAGAGAATCCAGACATAAACTATCTACCCCGAAGCAAAAAGTCTTCAACAAAGCAGACATCATACACTGGAGAAAAGAAGCCACATTCAATAAATGATACTGGGAAATTTGAATAGTGACATCCAGAATAAAACAGGATATTTACCTCTCAAGATTCACAAAGATTAATTTAAGACTGATAAAGGAATTAAATCCAAGACATAATGCCTTACAAATTATAGAGGGAAATATAGAAAACCTCTTCTAGATACTGATGGCCTTACCAAAGAATTTATGACTAAGACCCCAATGGCAATTATAGCAGCAAAAAAAATTAGCATGCGGGATTTGATTAAACTAAAAAGCTTTGGCACAGCTAAAGAAACAATAAACAGAGCAAACAGACAACCTACAGAATGAGAAAAAACACAAAATATACATCTGATAAAGGGCTAATATCCAATAATTTACAAAGAACAAACAATCCTATTAAAAACAAGGAAAAACCATCAAAGTTATGGAGACTTTACATCTTTTGCATTAACCTAGAAGAGTTGAGACACATTCTTCTTAGTAAAGTATCACAAGAATGGAGAAGCAAGAATCCAACGCACTCAATTCTAATATGAAGCCAGCAGATTATCTAATACATACTTTTATAAGACAAAAACTCAAGTCAATTCAAGGTGGGGGTCAGGGGAACAAGGAAGCAGGGAGAGGGGAAGAAGGAGGGGGATGGGTAGTTACAGTGTAGGGCACACCTTTTGAGGGCAGGACACAATTGTAAGAGGGACTTAGCTCACAGAAGCAATTGGTATAACCTAATTCTTTGTACCCTCAATGATCACCAAAAAGTAAGAAAAAAAAAAAAAAACAAGGAAAAAAACAACCTTATCAAAAGTTAAACAAAAGACATGAACAGAAACTTCTGAAAAGAAGAAAGACAAATTCCCAATAAGGCTTATGAAAAAATACTCAATGTCACTAATCATCAAGGAAATGCAAATTAAAACTACAATGAAATACCACTTTAACCCATTTAGAATGGCTTTCATTAAAAAGTCCAAACAATAGATATTGGGGCAGATGGAGTTAGGAATAATTATACACTGTTGGTGGGACTGAAAATTAGTACAATCTCTAAGAAAAGCAATATGGTGATTCACCAGAAAACTTAAAATGTACCTACTATTCAATCTAGCAATCCCACCATTTGGTATATGCCCAAAGGAAAGGAAGACTTCTCATGGAAAACATATGTGCATTGAAACGTTTACTGTAGCACAATTCACAACAGCAAACATGTGGAATCAACCTGAGCCCCCATCAATTCATGAATGGATTAATAAAATCTAGTATATTTTGGAGTACTGCTTAGCCATAAGAAAAAATGAACTAATACCTTTTGTAACAATCTCGAAGGAAATGGAGACCATTCTCTTAAGTGAAGTATCTCAAGAAGGGAAAAACTAATGCCACAAGTACTCACTATTAAATTGGAACTAGGGAAGAAAAACTCAGTGGAAATCAATCAAGGAGAAGAGAGGATGGGTAAAACCCTACCTAATTGGTACAGAGAACACTATTTGACAAACATGCCTGTAGCTGGAACTCAAGCATTACAAAAGCGATCCATGTAACTAAAATACCTGTAACACCCTTCATGTTTCAAAATTTTAAGGAAAGAATTGTCTTTTTTCTTGTGGATTCAAAGTGCAAAAGCTAGCATCCAGATAGCACAGTCAGCTGTAGGATCTGTTCACCCCCATATTCATACCTTTTCAAAGGACTAAAGTGAGCACTAAATCATAGATTTCTCTCTAGCTTATTTTACAGGCACTAAGTTATGTGGTATCATTGCTGTTGCAGTTATTTCTAATCTCATGGAAGGTAGTTAAGCAGGAGAAAAACCAAGTTGTTATATAAGACAAGAGGGTCATGGAAAAAAGATTTAATGCTGCAGTAAAAGTAATGAGAGGCCTCAAGAGAGCAGAGTCACACTTATCAATCGCAAAACTTCTTATTCACTGTCATAAAGAAAATAAAATATAATGTCTATGGAGGAAGCTAGTAAGGTGCCTGTACATATTAGATAGTTGCTACATGTCTATTTTAATAAAAATGAGCATAGATTATAGGTTAGAAAAAGAAACAATTATTTAATCAACAAAGAAATTTGATCCATTGATGATATTTGTTTTATTTCAAACTAACAATTATGTTTGTCTAATATATACAAAAGAACTACATTGGAACAATCTACAAGCCACTGATTTTAAAAGGTTGAGAAAAGCTTAAAATTGTTTTCTAACTATAATTATAAGCAAGGACAACTGTTTCCAGAATACATTTAGTTAAAACCTAACGTCATTGAATTCATTAGCATGCACCATGAGAATGAACTGGCTGTGTCAGTCTCCATTAGAACCCTACAATTTAGCATCTTATGAATAACTATATTAGTTAATTTAAACTGGTTGATTGGCAATGTTAAATTTAGGGAAATTCTTATAATGTTAGAAGTCTAAGAATCAGTTTAAGTATTCAAAAGATATATGTCATACCTTTATGAAAGAAATCTGTTTTAGATGTAATAAAAAGGTAGGTTCTAAACCAAATTATATGTTTACACACTTTTTAATGCTAGTTCTTGTAAATAATGTGAATGCATTTTGTACAGCATAATGAACTTGGATTTTTTTTCTATTTTAAAAGTTATGAATTTAGAACCATTTCCATTGATGATTATGTGCCCAACTTCCCACTGCACTTCTTCATATCTACCAGTTTATTGATGAATAGCCAGTTCTCCAGTGCTTACTTGTTGAAGATTCACTGCTTCTGTATGGAATCACTGATGTCAAATAATCAATGATCAGGTGCCAGGGTTTACCATGTTCACGATAGACCAACAGCTATTGTGCGGGCTGATTTTCAAGTATTTTCTTAACCATGTGACATTCTAATTAAGCTATTTAAAACTGACACTCAGACATAACCCACGATGGCTAATATCTGTTGCAGGACTATTCTTGTATTTCCTGGGGGAGAAATAAACACCTGTGGTATGAAAAATGCATACTATCAGCTGGCTGTCTAGAGTGTTTGTTTTCTGTTTTGAAAGATGCTGATATGCCACAGATGCCTACGTACATGCTAATGCTTGAAAAAATGTATACTCGGAGAGGGGTGAAAGTCCTGATGCTACTCAAATATGCATGAGGTGGCTGATGCCTACTCGGGAACACACCAGAACTGCTGGCATAGGTTCAATCAGTAAATAAACATAAAATAGCTTTTTCATGTTGAGATACAATTTTATCAAAACTAGCTTATATTCTTCTGTGGTGGGTAGGAGGGTGAATACCCAATGGTGCTTATATCTTAAATTTGAAGGCAGAGGAAATTCAATGCATTGCTAATTTCATTAACCAGTTTTTGATCAGAGACATGGATGCTTTTAAAAATAGGAAAGATTGTGCTCCAGTGGTTCCTTTGGGCTCCCATGATTAGAAGAGTCAAAGACTATTAGGGAAGGGGCTTTCGCTTGGCAGTGCTATACTTCAATATTTAGAACTAGGGCTTGGGAACTTCCCCACCCAGAATTGATGTGTCTGTGGAGTGAGGAATACCAAATAATAGGTAACACTGTGGACAATTATCTGTAATGGATAGTGCAGGGCTCTGTGTAAGAGAAAGATTGTTCTGATGGACAGCAGGGCTTGTGTAAGTTAAGACCACAACGCTTTATTTTCTACATTAGCGCAGTAATTATGCTAGCTTAAATTTCTGGCTGGCACTCACTCCTCAAATTCTACAGATAAAGAATGGTGGAGAGTTTCTGTTTAGAAACGCCTTTTATGCCTACATCTCTAAAGAGGACCACAGGCACGCTTCATACCAACTTTACTGAATTTTATCATTTATTTTTTGTTTGGGGCAATCTATAGAGTAGCAGCATCTCTTAGTGACAAGCTGTCTAAATTACAAGAGCTTTCACATAGTTTGTAACAGTTTGTTCTTTTCTCTATTTTGGCTTTTTTCTATTTTATCAGGAGACCGTTCAGGCATATCTGGGGGGTTGGGGGTGATTTCTGCTCGAACTCCATCTCCACAGTACAAGTGAATCTCATGCGTACCCTAATAAGGCCGGTCACACTGCAACCACCATTTGTACCAAGCTGATTTTCTTTTCTTTTTGAGACAGAGCCTTAAGCTGTCCCCCTGGGTAGAGTGCTGTGGCATCACAGCTCACAGCAACCTCCATTTCCTGGGCTCAAGCGAGTCTCCTGCCTCCGCCTCCCAAGTAGCTGGGACTACAGGCACGGCCACAACGCCCAGCCATTTTTTGGTTGCAGCTGTTATTGTTGTTTGGTGGGCCCGGGCTGGATTCGAACCCGCCAGCTCAGGTGTAGATGGCTGGCACCTTAGCCCGTTGAGCCACAGGAGTCTAAGCTGATTTTCAAGGCCCTCCTGCCTTTGCATGCCTGGGTCTTAGAAAGCATCTTCCCTCACTCGTGGCAGGCTCCATTATACTGCGTCTTAGGCAGAAAAGGTCTAGTGTTATTTTTTTAATCTTTTCTTCTATAAACTTGTGAGATCTTAATGTAAAATTTTCATCATACCCTTCCTGGGAAATTTAAATTGGGTATTAATATTTCTTTGTGCAGAAAAAAAAATGTGGAATTTCTTCTCATTGGCCAACGTGTTCCTTAGGCGACAAGCATTAGCCTTAGGAGTTGTACTATATACTTTGGTTGGCTTCCAAGCTTATGCTCCCAATAAAATCATTTAGACAACAATAAAGTATTTAAAATAATATAAAGCTGGAAGGCACATCAGATATCAGCATCTTTTTGACTTAGAGCCTACTGGGAGGAAGAATTTACTTTCCTTAACTAAAGTGGTTGTCCCTGGTCCTCTAGCAAATCAACAGTGACTTGGGTATAATGCCTAGGCGGGGAAGTATAAAGAGGGAGAAAAGATGGTTTTTAAAGTAAAACAAGATAAAGATTGTGGAAAGCCTTATAACTACTTGGTTTACACAGCTGTAATTCTGAAGCATTGTTACAAAAACTGGGGCTGAGTGTGAGATGTTTATCAAATTTAGATTATTCAAGAGAGTCATTAATTTGTATCTATGAGGGTAAGATTGCTAAATTTGCAGTCTACGCTTCTAGGTCATAGCTTCTAAATCCACGGGCTGGGGGGAGGTTTATCAGTATTTGTGGAATCCTTGGATTGCTTTTCTGTCTGAAATCAGTTTAAAACCTTTTGAGGCAGGTGGCAAGGCAGTCCAGCAGCTGCCCAAGTAGCAAGTGCAACAGCTGGATCCACACAACTACTGCCGTAACCAGGGAGCCGCCAAGACCCACAACATGTCTAAATAAGTAGAGGTCTGATTTTTTCTAGCATGTGGAAAAGAATGGGGCATTACACTTGTTTTTATGAGAAATTATCTGAGTTTTTGCGATATTTCTGCTTAAAATACCACAGAGGAACTGGAACAAGAGTCTAGAGACCAAAGCTGTTACTTACTACTCATTATGTTACATGATTCATAGCATATGGCTTAATGCTCTTGGACATAAGAAACATTTAAATACAGAGGAACATTTGGGGAAAAAAGAGGATTATAGAACCTTCAAAATTACTGATTCTTGAACTATTCACTCAACAAAAGCCTATTGGACACATATTCCAAGCTGGGTACTTAGGTTTGCACTCACAGTAACAGCTGTGAAAGAGGTAAAACCTTCTGCTCTCTTTGAGCTTACCTTCAATATTCTTATTTCATTCATTAATTCTATAGCATCTTTAATTCAAATAAAATATTTCTTACCCAAAATGCTCATAATGGGTAACATTCCAAGAATGTTTGTAAGTACCAGGCATTGCTTTAGGTACTATACATACATTAGCATGTTTAATCCTAAAACAATTCTCTGAGGCAGATTTTTCTTTCTTTATAGATGATAAAATGAAGCCACAGAGAATGAAACTCACCTGCCCAAAGTTCCACAGTCAGAAAGTAGCAATGCCAAGTAGCAATGCCAGAGTGAGGGTCACTAACCTTCATACCCTACTGTGTCCCCCTGTAACAACCTCTCCACAAGTCAACAATAGGTAATCCTAATTATTCTGTTTCTATTGATTGAAAAATTAAACACATTGGTACCTTGCTTTTAAAGAACAACTTTCTGTTTATAAACTAAGTATATCACCAGTAACAAATCCTACATATGCCAAAAATATACAGGCCATGAGAATTCCTAAAAATAAACACAAAAATCACAGTTCTCAAATCAGATTCTGAATTTGGCAGTTATAAAATAATCACACTTCAAGTGTTCTCTCACCTTTAAGCCAGCATATACTTATCTATAGAATTAAATGATATTTCTTGGGAGTCTGCAGAGACTCCTGAGACCAGGAGGAAGGATCACTGGGATTATTAGTCCAAACTGTTCATTTTAGAGATGAGGAATTAGGGTTCAGAGAGTTTAACTTATTTTCCAACAGTCTTGAGAGCCTAGTCTCACTTAAAGATTATAATATTCCCATTTGCTCTTTAACCTAATTTGAAGAATAATGGATTAAGATGTATTTTGTATAGGAAGTTGTAGATAAGATAGCTATGAAATTCTCAGGCTGGCAACCTCCAGAGTATTTAGTATGAATATCCTGATTTAGGGAAATCAATGTCAACTTTTCCTACCTGACACTTGGGACAATTCAATGAAAGCTTTAAAATTTCTTCAGAACAGCCGTTATTCAAACTCAAATATGATACAGAGAAAGCCTGACTAAGGGAAAATGGCAGCACAGTATAAGCTATGAACTTTGTTATGAAACATATGTGTTTGAATTTTGATTTTTGTCTCTTAGTAACCTGGATATTTTGGTCAACTTTCTTTTGCTCTGAGTTTGATTTCCTATCTGGAAAATGGAGAGAGAAATGCCTATTACTTAGATTGTTACATAAATTAAGGAGAGCAAACTGTTTAAGCATTAAAACTGAGAAAAGACACACACATACAAAGCAAGTTTCTGTACCTCTGTGGTCTTCTTGATTATTTTGACTGGAAAAAATATATTTAGCTCATAAAAAGTAAGCATCACTTTGACACTTCTACTCTTATTTACATTGCTTATTTTTTCCTGTTCCTACTCTCTTGAATTTTAGTAAAGATATACCTAAAAATCTTACTAGATCCTTATTCCAGGCCTTGGCAAAGAAAGAAAAATGTAGGTTAAATATTTGGTAATAGGATATATTTTTATGTATAAAAAATATTTATTCATTGTCTGTATTGAAATAACTTCCTTAAAGCATCATGCTTGCATTTTACATTCTACTCATGCCAAACCATTTGTTGTTCCCTGAAAATGCCACGCTGCTCCATACTTCCATGATTGTACAAGCACTTCCTCTGTCTCAAATGGCCTTTCCCTTTCATTCATTTGCCAAACTCATGTCTGTTTTCCGGTGGTAGCGATAACGTTCTTCAAAGGAAGGATCCATGTCCAAGTGATTTTTGCCTCCCCACACAGTGTCTGGGACACTGAGAGTAGGAATATCGTGAAAATGATGTTCATTACATGAATCAATAAAGCAGATGATGAAGCAGGGAAATGCTATATTTGTTTCAATGTGAATGTCAAATAATGTAAGGAAATTTATCTATACCATTGTATACTGGTAATTTAAGAAAGATCGAAAACAGACTTACAAAGTAATCTGGTGAATGATGACATTATTTCTAAGTATAGTTATAGTTTCATGGAGAATCAAATTTAAAGGACAATGCTTACTTAGATATATATTTTGTTGTTGTTGTTGTTGTGGGACAGAATCTCACTATGTCACCCTTGGTAAAGTGCTGTGGTGTCACAGCTCACAGCAACCTCCAACTCCTGGGCTTAGGCAATTCTCTTGCCTCAGCCTCCCAAGTAGCTTGGACTACAGGTACCCCCCCACAATGCCCAGCTATTTTTTGTTGCATTTTGGCCAGGGCCGGGTTCGAACCTGCCACCCTTAGTATACAGGGAGGTGCTGCCCGAAACCTAAACATCTTTTTAATGTTTAACACAATGTCCCGTATCGTTTCTAATGTTTTTTTTTGTTGACTACCTAACTTAAGACCAATTGTTCAATCATTCCTTTCTGAATGACTATAAATCACCCTTTCCAGTTGAAAGAATCCATGTATATATACATTTTCCTTCTCTCAAAGGACTATAAACTCCTCTTCAAGGACCAGAGATTGCTTTATAAAGGTTCTTTTTCAACCCTGCAGTGCTTTGAACATAGTAGATACATAATAAATATTTGGTGACTCTTATTTGTTAACAAATGCCAAAAAGGGAATTGCAGCCTCAACAATGGAGATTGTTTTGTGCTACTAACATTTATGGCTAAGGGAAATCCCCAAAACAAGAGCGTATACAAGAAGAAATGGAGTGGATAGTGTTGAGAGGGGAATCCAGACAGAAGGGTAGCATCAGGAACTAATTCTTCATTTGAAAAATAGATTGTCTCCTCTTCCCCAGGACAGTCTCTGCTGAGCATAGATGAGCTACAGTAACCAGATTGGTTCATTAAAATATGGTCCCTTTGGTTCAACATGACTCATCTTTATGATAAAGCTGTGATTCTGGAAACTGAATGTGCTGGTTTTGCTACTTTCATGACACCCAAAAGAATAACATGAAACTTAATTTTTAATGGCTTCATATTCAGTTCACTGCCATGGTATAGCTCAAGTTCTGTATGGAACTAACGTCTAATAAAATTTGGTAATACTAAGAACTGCCATAGCTGTCCCTTGGAGCAATGGCTTATACCCAACTGCTTAGTTTTAAATGTTTATGGATCCACTTCAAGAAAATATTGCATATAATTAAATATTTCCTCCCATCCTTCCATCTCTCACACCTCACTGCCTTGGTCCACCACCCTGCACGGCTATGATAACGTAATTATTGTCTGTTCGCTTCTATATCCCCAGAACCCAAACAAGTGCTCGATATATAAAATTGTGAATTAATAAATAAAATGCATTTTCTAAATCAGTTCTCTGGATACCTGGAAGTCTGAACCAAAGACTTGAACTTCTGTATTGTCTGAGAACTAACCAGGCCAGTGAGAATTAATGGGTCACCATTTCCTTTAGAAATGGCCTAGACAGATTCTATTGTTGCGGTTTAGGATTGAGGAGATACTTTCCATTGTGATATTATTGCCCGGGGGAGGTGCACCTTTTTGGACTACTTTCTAAAATTTCAGCGTTTTAGGCCTCTTAGGTGAAGTAAGTTATGTGGGAAGAAAGGTAGAGGGGTATCCAACAGATTTGGTAAAGAGCCTGGTTTCAAACTCACTTTCGGGGCTGAAATATAAGTTGCTGAAATATAAACAGCTGTTCACTCTGTTGAACACATTCCTGTAATATCTATATTGCAATATCTATTCTAGTGATGGGGGTAAGATCCTACATTTTATACATATTATTGAAAGTTCATAAAACTCTACCTGAAAATTTGTCTTCTGGCACAACTTAGGAATAAGAAACTTCCTGGGAGAAAAAAATGAATTAAAAACATTCATTAAGAAAAAAAAAATCGGGCGGCTCCTGTGGCTCAGCGAGTAGGGCGCCGGCCCCATATACCGAAGGTGGCGGGTTCAAGCCTGGCCTCGGCCGAACTGCAAAACAAAAAAATAGCTGGGCGCTGTGGCGGGCGCCTGTAGTCCCAGCTACTAGGGAGGCT
>CAUYON010105847.1:0-13855 GCA_963573935.1 Arctocebus calabarensis | reverse complement strand
GTCTTTATATAGTGATCAAGAAAATGCCATGAAGGCTATCTCTAACAGTACGATCAAAATATTTCTGAATGTATATGAATCGTGCCCTATGATTGCACCAATGTACATAAGTATGATTCAATAAAATTATAAAAAAAAAAACAAAAAACCTTTGTCTTCTATGAGATGGCAACCAGATACCCCAGTGACCTTATCTAAACTTTATAAGGTATTCAGCAGTAGAATTAAGGTTTACCATGATGAAGCCAGAAGACTTGGTTTGGAATCCTGTCACTTACTAAAACCGTGGCTTTAGATAAGCCACTTTATTTCTCTGAGCCTCAGTTTCCTTGTCTATAGAATGAAAAACAATGAATACATTACAGGATTAAAAACAATTAAATCTAACACTATATGTGAAAGTACCTGGCACTAGTAATAAGTGTAAACATGGGTGGTGGGTGCCTGTGGTCCCAGCTACTCAGGAGGCTGAGGCAGGAAGATTGCTTGAGCCCAGGAGTTTGAGGCTGCTGTCAGCTGTGGCAGTGACAGTACACCCACCCCAGAGCGAGACATTGTCTCCTTAAAAAAAGGTTTGTCCCCGGAGACACCTGTGGCTCAAAGGAGTAGGGCGGCAGCCCAATATCCCGGAGGTGGCAGGTTCAAACCCAGCCCTGGTCAAAAACTCCAAAAAAAAAAAGTTAGTCTCTTTCTTCCTTGAGGCTAGAGGAATAAAGAGGGTAAAGAGTGGTACAAGTTGGCTTATCCTGTACCATAACTGAGACCATAGCTCAGTGTCCGTTCTTACCCAAGCATCTGGAGTCAGCTGGGGTGACTCTGACTTACACTACGGATTGGCAGGAGCGGCTCTGCCTTGTTGGTCTTGCTCTGAGGCACATACATGTAGAAGGGACAGTCACCACCTGGGGTGTGTCCTTCTCATGGCAGAGGCAAAAACACAAGTGGCTCCTTAAGGTCCAGGCTCAGAACTGGGTGATGCTTCTTCCTCCCACAGGCCAAGCCCAGTCTGGAGTGGTGCACTGCAATACCAGCCACCTCCAGAGTGAGGCGCTGCAAAATCACATGGATAGAGGGAGGAGGGTGGAGTGGGGACAATGACCATCCCTCAGGGGAGCAAAAACACCCCCCACCTCATGGTAAGGGACCGGGCCAGGTCAAGGCTAGGCTTATGCATTGAGGGAGTGCCAGACAGAGCTGCAGATGGTGTGACTGGACAGTGAGGGTCCACGGGACAGCCTCCTTCGCAATGTCAGATGAAACAAGTGATGATAATAAACATAATTTCTGTGCTGGCTCATTTGGAGACCAAGGCAGATGGACTCCCTGAGCTCAAGAGTTTGAGACCAGCCTGAGCAAGAATGAGATCCTGTCTCTAAAAACAGCTGGGCGTCGTGGCTGGTGGGAGCCTGTAGTCCCAGCTACTTGGGAGGCTGAGGCAAAAGTATTACTTGAGCCCAAGAGTTTGAGGTTGCTGTGAGCTATGATGCCACAGCACTCTAAGAAGGGCAACAAAGTAAGACTATGTCTCAAAATAATTAATAATAATAACAACTTCTCTGCTGTCACACATTTACTGCATGATATTTACAAAGAGGTGGACGGTGCATTCTTCTTCCCGAAGAGTATCAAACTACAAAGTCATAGACACATGCAGGTTTCTTCATTGTGGTCTGGATTCAAGGGAGGACTTTAATGCCTCTCTCTCATCTCTCATTTCCCTCTCCAGGAGGAACTGTGAAATGATTCAAGGGGATAAAATGAGGCTGGGTGCAGTGACTCACCCCTGTAATTCTAGCACTCTGGGAGGCAGGTGGGTTGCTTGAACTCATGAGTTTGAGACCAGCCTGAGCAAAATCAAAACCCTGTATCTATTAAAAATAGAAAAACTGAGGCAAGAGGATCACTTGAGCCCAAGAGTTGGAGGTTGCTGTGAGCTGTGACACCACGGCACCCTACCCAGGGCAACAGCTAATGCAGTGATTTGGGGCGTAGGGACGTTGAGTGGCATGGAAGCATGTAAAACAGATGCCAGTGGCGCCACTCGGGATGAAGTTCACCCCAAAGCACCCTATTCTAGGGATACTAACTGTGTAGTGGTTCTTGTTAAGATAAATAGAATAAACCCTGTAGATATGGTTGAGGGTGGGCGGTGCCTGTGGCTCAGTGAGTAGGGCGCTGGCCCCATATACCAAGGGTGATGGGTTCAAACCCGGCCCCAGGTTTGAGCAACAACAACAATAAAAATAGCTGAGTGTTGTGGCAGGTGCCTACAGTCCCAACTACTTGGGAGGCTGAGGCAAGAGAACCACTCAAACCCAAGAGTTTGAGGTTGCTGTGAGCTGTGACAGCACAGCACTTTACTGAGGGTGACACAGTGAGACTCTGTCTCAATAAATAAATAAATAAAATAAATATTCTTTATGTTAAGCAGTCACATTTTGGGGTAAAATTTCCTCAGCTCCTTCACAGCTCTCTCTTGTGCCTGTGGGAGTCTAGTTCCCTGCCTGCTGTGTCTCCCTGCAGCTCTTTGGCCTGGCTAATTCCTACTTAGTTTTCAGGTCTTAGCAGAAATGGAGTCTTACTAGCAGAAGCTGATGATGTTGAAACTTCAGTGACTATGCCCAGCAGCCCTTGGACTGGATTTTGTAAGCCGGTGTTCCTTCTCCTAAAGTTGTATAAGCCTTGGTCCTCATGAAAGTTGAATCTGCCTCTGGGTCTCAGTTAACTTTACAAAGTCCCCTCCTAACACACTGAAATGTGTTAGGTAGTTAGGACGGAGGACAAGAGCTGTCTCCAGGCTGCCCTCTTGGTATGTCCCAAGTGCCCAAAGTGGGCATCCTGATCTCTTAGATGTGCCCATGGATCGCACACAAACCCCCTTCCTGGGACAGCCCAGACCACGCTCCCCTCTCAGCCTGTGGACTTGTCAAACTTCCACTGAAATTGGAAGAAAAGGAGGTTTTACCTGTTCATGTCCTTTGAATGCCAAGGTGCAAAGGGCATAGTAAACAGCAAACAAAACTGTGGTGAATATATGGACTTCATAAACTTATTTGGAGAAACAGTGGCTTTTGTTTCCCAAGGTATTCCATAAAGCTTCTGGCAGAAATGGAGACAAAAGAGGACTGGCTGAGAAGAAAGTTCAACAGTCAACAACTAACAGCACTCCCTGCCGTGGCCAGTGTCTGCAGAGGGTTCCCATGGCTGATTGTGTTCTGTTTCTGAAAGGTTGAAGGAATTGGTGTCAGTTCCACCAAATAAAGGTAGCTTAATCGTCTGCTCTCTGTTCTCTTTCTCCCTTGTGGGTTATTTTTCCTTTTTTTTTTTATTGTAGAGACAGAGTCTCACTTTATAGCCCTCGGTAGAGTGCAGTGGCATCACAGCTCACAGCAACCTCCAGCTCTTGGGCTTAGGCGATTCTCTTGCCTAGGCCTCCCAAGTAGCTGGAATTACAGGCACCTGCCACAATGCCTGGCTATTTTTTGTTACAGTTTGGCTGGGGCCAGGTTTGAACCCACTGCCTTCAGTTTATGGGGCCAGCACCCTACTCAATAAGCCACAGGCGCCGCCCAAGAATTTTTTTTTTTTAATTCTTTTTGAGACAGAGCCTCAAGCTGTCACCCTGGGGACAGAGTGCTGTGGCATCACAGCGTACAGCAACCTCCAATTCCTGGGCTCAAGCGAGTCTCCTACCTCCACCTCCCAAGTAGCTGGGACTACAGGTGCCCAACCACAACGCCCGGCCATTTTTTGGTTGCAGCCATCATTGTTGTTTGGCTGGCCCAGGCTGGATTCGAACCCGCCAGCTCAGGTGTATGTGGCTGGCTCCCTAGCCCTTTGAGCCAGGGTTACTCTTCCTTAAAAACAGATGACATAGTGGTTGAGAACCTGGGCTCCAAGTGACTTTCTAGGTTCTAATCACAGCTCCATTTACTACACGATCAGGACTTAAACAAGGGACTTGATTGGCTAGCAACAACTGATTGTTACTTGGAGAACATTCTCCAAGTATCACAAGACGGAAAAACAAACTTCTTTCCATAATGGCTGTATTATTAGTTTGTACTCCCACAGCAGTGTAGAAATGTTCCCTTCTGTCCACATCCACACCAGCATCTGCAGTTTGGGGACTTTGTGATGTGGGCCATTCTCACTGGGGTTAGGTGATATCTCGGGGTAGTTTTGATTTGCATTTCTCTAAAGATTAAAGAATGAGCATTAATGAGCATTTTTTCATGTGTTTATAGGTCATTCATCTGTCATTTTCAGAGAAGTTTCTGTCAAGTCTCTTACCCCCTTTAGTGGGGATTGCTTGCTCTTTTCTTACTGTTTAACTGAGTTCTCTGTAGATGCCTATTATCAGGCCTTCTATTCGGTCCTGCAATTCCATTACTAGGTATCTACCCAGAAGAGCAAAAATCATTTTACTACAAAGACATTTGCACCAGAATGTTTATAGTAGCTCAATTCATAATTGCCAAGTTGTGGAAGCAACCCAAATGCCCATTAACCCATGAATGGAT
The DNA here is from genome assembly GCA_963573935.1 of Arctocebus calabarensis. Taxonomy (NCBI): domain Eukaryota; kingdom Metazoa; phylum Chordata; class Mammalia; order Primates; family Lorisidae; genus Arctocebus; species Arctocebus calabarensis. The sequence continues at coordinate 9,332 of CAUYON010105847.1, read as the reverse complement.
CAACAAACTGGCATATGTATACCATGGAATACTATTCAGTCGTTAAAAAGATAGAGACTTTACATCTTTTATATTTACCTGGATGGAGCTGAAACACATTTTTATTAGTAAAGTACTACGAGAATGGAAAAATAAATATTCAATGTACTCAATACTAATATGAAACCAATATATAAAGAATTACATATTCATATGAACAATAAAACACAAATATAGTAGAGGAGGAGGGGTGAAGGGGGGAGGCGGAGGAGGAGGGGTGAACGGGGAGGTGGTGAATGATTGGCAGGAGGAGGGAGGGTATGTGGTGGGATCGCACCTACTGTCCACATTATGAGGGTGTATAACACGCTACTTGGGTGAGAGTCTCTTTTACAACTAGAACTTTACCCTGGAAGTGAGAATAATATAATCTAAAAATTTGTATCCTCATAATAATTTGAAATAAATAAAAAAAATTAAAAATAAAGAATAATTCACAACAATAAAGAACAAAAAGAAGGGAAAAACAAACATCCTGTGTACTAAGTTGAAATGAGTAACAACTACAGGCCCCCATGAAGGAAAAACTCAATTAAATGAAGGGAGTAGGGGTTCAATAAGTCAGTGTACGAGGCATAGGCGTATGGCACACCTGAGTGAAGGACACAACTACATCTCAGACTTTACCTTGCAAACACAAGCAATGTAACCTAATCACACGTACCCTCATATTAATCTGAAATAAAAAATCTTTCAGAAATGTTGAGAGTCTGTTGATAACTTATGTGGGTAGCTTGAAATTGGCTTTGGTGGGAGTATTTACACCATGAATACTGGCAAATGCCACAGATCGATGCCTGCCCCTTTTCTCAGTTTGGGTACTACCATTTATATAGCTCAGTTTCATCATCTATAGAATAGGAGCAGGGACAGTGCATGCCTCACAGAGAATTCTGTGTGGGCATGAAATGAGCTGAGTGTGTTTCACTGTGCATGGCAAATACTAGTGACCGGAGCCACTCCCACCATTTCCCCCATTTTGCATGGTCCACTGTCTTTGGCTTCTTGTGCCCTGTTCTGCCACAACTGCAAACATAGGACCAGCCACAGCTAGCGCATGCATTGGTAATACTATTTTTTTTTTTAAAAATTATATATTAGCTGGATTAGACAGTTAAAACAACCAGCTCATAACTGGTAGGAAATGTGTGGCCTAATGTTGTTTATAGGGCAGATGCTGATGACACATATATTATAAAATTAGAATTCTTCTACATTTAGCACTAATTACTGTTGTTATACATATTTCATTTGACTGGGCATTAGAAAGAATTTCTTTTTTGAGATTTCTATTTTTTCTTCTCCCAATTGAGGCAAAGACTTACTTACTTTGGTTCAGTAAACAAATATGTTCTAAAAAATTTAAATAGCTGTGTTGAAATAAAACATGTGCCAGAAATTCACATTAATTATAGCAAGTTAATATTTTGGTGATGTATTGGTGTTATTTGAGTGCTAAAAATATACAAATTATAAATATCTGACTCAATCTAATCACGAATGAATTAATCACTTGTGTGTATTTAAATATAAGTGTTATACTGATAAAGTTGAAGATCAATGTTTTCTCTCTCTCTATTTATTTGTTTCAAGACAGGGTCTCCTTTTGTCGCCCAGGCTGGAGGGCAGTGATGTGATCACAGCTCACTGAAGCTTCAAATTCCTGGTCTCAGAGGGTTCTCCTGCCTCGGCCTCCTCTAGCTAGGATTTCTGGTACCACCATGCCTGGCTCCGCCCTCAGCCAGGGAGGCTCCTCCCTCAGCCTCCTAGGAGTAGCTAGGATTACTGGTACCACCGTGCCTGGCTCCTCCCTCAGCCAGGGAGGCTCCTCCCTCAGCCTCCTAGGAATAGCTAGGATTACTGGTAACATCATGCCTGGCAAATTTAAAAACATTTTTGTAGAACAATTTCATGTTTCCCAGGCTAGTCTCTAACTCCTGCCCTCAGGGGATCCTCCTGCTTCTGCCTTGAAAAGTGCTGAGGTTATAGGCATGAGCCACCAAGGCTGCTTAATGGTTTCTCAAATGTGTCTATTTATTTGCAATGGGTTTGGGGAGACTTTACTTTTCTTTTCTTTCTTTTTTTTTTTTTTTTGGCACTTTTATTTTTTATATTTATTTATTTATTTATTTATTTTTTTAAAAAGAGTCTCAAGCTGTCACCCTGGCTAGAGTGCTGTGGCATCACAGATCACAGCAACTTCCAACTCCTGGGCTCAAGTGATTCTCCTGCCTCCACCTCCCAAGTAGCTGGGACTGCAGGCACCCAACACAACACCCGGCTATTTTTTTTTGGTTGCAGCCCTCATTATTGTTTGGCGGGCCCAGGCTGGATTCGAACCTGCCAGCTCAGGTGTATGTGGCTAGCGCCTTAGCCACTTGAGCCACAGGCACTGAGCCAAGACTTTACTTTCTATTAACTTAAATTAGTGTAATATGTGTATCTTAATCTAAGTTTTTCAGCATTTAAATGGTAAAAGTGATATTAACTGGATACTGGACTTGAGTCTGATCTCAGCAATGAGTTTCAGGAAAATTAAGATAAATCAGTGCCCCCACCCATGGCAAAGGGACATTTCCAGAGGCTACAGGGCAGTCTCATGGAAAAGTGCTTTTCCCAGTCTTCCCGGGACCTGCTCCTTCAGGAGAGTTGGGCTTCTGAAGTCTCATGCAGTCTGTTCCATGCTACGTTCAAGAAGCTTTGGCCAACTTCCAAAGGGTTTTGTTCTTATTCCTCCTAGCAAGGCCAATCTAGGAAGCAGTGGCTGTCAGCCTGGCTGAACATCTACAATGTTCTGACCACAGCCCATCGCGTGTTCAGCTCCTGCCCTGGATGTCCCAGTTCAGAGCTCTCTTCCCATTGTATGTCCCAGTTTGCATGATTAGGCTTCTACCATAGTCTCTGCTGTGGTTTGAATGTCCCCGCCAAAACTCACATTGAAACTTAATCCCCCAAATCCCCAACATGACAATATTGAGAGGTGGGACCTTTAAGAGGTGACTGGGTCATGAGGGGTCTGCCCTCAAGAATAATCCATTAATGAATTGATGGGTTATCACAGGAGTAGGCTGGTGGCTTTATAAGATGATGAGAGACCTGAGCCAGCTCGCTCAGCCCTTCCACAGATGATGCCTTATACTACCTTGGGACACTGCAGACAGTCACCACTAGCAAGAAGGTTCTCATCAGATGTACCCCCTTGACCTTAGATTTTCCAGCTCTAGAACTATATAAAAAATAAATTTTAGCAGGGCATACTAGCTCACATCTGTAATCCTACCACTTTGGGAGAACAAGGTGAGTGGATCACTTGAACTCACGAAATCATGATCAGCCTGAGCAAGAGTTGAGACCCCATCTCTACTAAAAAAAGAAAAATTAGCTGGGCGTGATAGTGCTTGCCTGTAGTCCCAGCTATTCAGGAGGCTGAGGCAAGAGGATCACTTTAGCCCAGGAGTTTGAGGTTGTTCTGAGCTATGGCTCCATAGCACTCTGCCCAGGGCAACAGAGTGAGACCCTGTCTCTTAAAAAAATTAAAAAATTAGCCAGACTCAGTTGCTCACACCTGTAATCCTAGTACTTTGGGAGGCTGAGGTGGGAGGATGGCTTGAGGCCAGGAGTTCAAGACCAGCCTGGGCACAGAGGCAAGATGGTCAGCTAGAGCCAGCTTTCCACAGAGGCTCCCATTCAGAAAGAGAGTTAAAGGACATAAGTTTAGCAAGTAAGCTGATGGTTTGGAGCTGAGCCAAGAGAGAAGGTTAAAGAATGCACATCAATCCTGCTGAGGCGAGCTGTGACCCCAACAAAACAAACAATAGGTACAAAATCCATCACCAAGTGGATGGGAATCCCCTTCCCCTTGAGAACAGTTTGCAGTATACTCTATACGAATAAGCGAGCAGAGTTCAGATCCCCTCATATTTTATCCCATGGGAGAGACCCTCTAAAAACAGAACTCCTTCTCTAGAGAGGACTTATGAATGTGCCATGGCACTCTCCCTCCAGGCATAAAACTGTATAAAAACTGTATATATTCTCTACCTGCAATTCTGAACTCCCAGCACTCCCCTCCACTCTTACCCTGAGGTCTGGAAGCTTGTCCCCCGTGGAGTCCAGATTTTGGGGCATTTTCTTGATAGGTGTATACAGGTTGCTGGTCTGTGCTGATTCTGTGGCATAGGAGTAAGGAAAATAAGTAAGGAGGGAACCATACTGGAGAGGGAGAGGCAGTGCCCTGCAGCACAGAGCAGCAGCCACAGTGGTGGGAACAATAGGGTGCACACCCCTGGAGATATTTTGGAAAGACACTCCCTGTCTCTCTGGGCAACCAGAGGAAGTCAGGCATATGCTCTGGTGGCAGCCACTGGTGGAACAGATCTGGGATGGAAATGTAGGCCCTGTGAATAAAGGGTATGCTGAGGCAGTACCTGCCTTCGCGGGCTGCAGGGATTAGAATACACATGCGCAGAAATGGCATACTCCCAGGGCAGGGCTGAGTCAGAGGACTGCTTTAATCAAGAGATTAGCAAAAATAACTAATAATAAAATAGAATAATTATTCCAGTATTCCAGCATTTCTACTCATGTACTTTGGAGCCATTATTAAGTAAGTAAGTGTTTCTTGACCACCAGGTCATGCAGTTGGGAATGGCCCTGAGAGACTATGGGCAGGGCCATCTCCAGGGACTGAGGGACAATTACATGCTGGTGGGATGAAGCAGGACCACACAAGATTTCAACATGCTATTCAAAAGCATACAAACTGTTTGTTTCTAACATTCTCCATTTAATAGTTTTGGGCTGCAGTTGCTCATAGGTAATGGAAAGTACAGAAAGTAAAACTTCAGATAAGGGGGAGCCAATATACAGGTATATTCTGAGGTGCCAGGGGGTGGAATTTCAATATATGAATTTTGGTGGGGATCACAATTCAGCTCATAACACACTAAACAAATAATTTGTGCCTGGACACTGCCAAACTCCTGCAGCCCCTGCTGTGAATTGAGTGTTTGCTCCTCCCCCTAATTCATCTGTTGAGACCACACCCACACATGTGATGGTATTAAAAGGTGGAGTTGGGCCCAGCACCCGTAGCTCAGTAGTTAGGTAGTTAGCTGGCAGGTTCGAACAAGGCCTGGGCCTGCTGAACAACAATGACAACTACAAAAAAAAAAAAGAGGGGAAGGGTAAGATGGCCAACTGGAGCCATCCTTCAACGGAAGCTTCCATCCAGAGGGAAGGATAATATCCACAAAGTACCCAATTAAGCTGAAGACTGGGAGCCGAGCCAAGAGAGAAGAGAGATATCTGCAGGTCACCTGTGCTGAGGCAAGCTGTGACTCCAAGAAAACAAACTTCAGGTACAAAATTCATCCCAAAGGAAAAGTGTCTGTCCCACCTTCCCCCGAAGAAAGTTGTCTTTCTTTTTTTTTTCTTTGCTCCTGTAGGTTTTCTACAATGAACTGAGGACCTCTTGTCTCACGCGACAGGTGAGAGCTGTAGGAAGTGGGGTCTACTTCCCCAGAGGGACCCTGTTGTGACTCTGAGCACTCTCTTGCCAGGCAGAAAAATTGAACTACTATTTTCCCTGCCATTCTGAACTTCCAATCCACCCTTCCTGCCTTGCCTGACAAACCAGAAGCCTAACCCCTGCAGAGATGGCGGGAGGAGGCTCATGAGCAGCATCCCCCGACCTGCTGGACCAAGTGCCTGCCCCTCCACCTGACCAAAGCCTCACCTCTGGCCCTGCTGGAGTGGTGGATCCCACGCCCCTGTCCCCCCCACCTTGCTCAGCCCTGCGGGAGCCTCGGTGCTACACTCCACCCTGCCTGCTCAGCAAGAGTTGTGAGTTGGGTGCTTTCCTGGCCAAAGTCCCCAGGCACCAGGTACTTCCAGAACTGTGTGCAGCATCCCCTACCCTGCTGCTGGATCCGTGTGCCCCAAATTCCCGGAGCTGTTCCTACAGCTACAACTCCCTGGCTGTGGCAGTCACCTGGGAGCTGCACAGGGTCACTTCCTTCAAATATCGAGCAACAACAGAGGATCAATCCAGCTGTAATCTAATCTCAGAGAGAACCCCTCCCCAACTCTGAGGACTGCCAGAGGCAGAACTCACTCTATAGGGATACCAGTGCCGCAGAGTGACAGGCAAAAGCATGGTGGCTGAAGGAGACAAGCATTTGCTGACTTGTTACCCCCATAATTTAGACTGAGCTAAAGTGGAACACTCGCCAGTGGCTATTGAGTACCCGAGGCAGGGAGCCCTAAGCTCCCCCAGCCGGCTGGTGGCAGAGGGTAGCGGCCGAGCCATGGGGGCATTGACCTTCCTTTGACTCTGACAGGCACAAAGCCCCAGCACATCTGTTTATTGGAGGGAGCAGGACCTCAGCCTTTTGGGGTCACCAGTGACTGGGCGTGAAAGAGGAGCAAAGTGGAGAAAGAGACAAGACCTCCTGGTCCAACTCAGCTACTGGGTGGGCCTTTCTGATTCCAGAGCACCAGAGTCAGCCAAATTTGAGCAGCCAGTAGACCTCTGCCAGCTAGTTGCTGGAGACATTTCATACTCTCCTACTTAAGAGTTCATACTGACTGGGTCAATTGGTTTGGCCCCTAACCTGGGCCACCCACCCAAGGACCCTCTTGGGTGGTACCCTGGTTGTGTGGTAACAGGAAGGGTTGATTTTCCTTTTCCAATTGTTGTCCATGGGGGGGGTGTCCTAGTTGCTTGTATTTCTCCACAGCTAAGACTTCACCAGAGTCACTGATCCACTAGGATTGGCCAAGAAACAGCTGAATACAAGACAGAGCCACCTAACTCCACCGCACCAAGCAGGTTTCCTCAGCCTCAGACTGCAATACTGTACAGGTCCTTTGCAAAGCTATAGGGGAAAAAGCTGCAGTCATCAGTCCCAGATCCTTGACAAAGGGCTGGTTAAACACAACTCCAGGAACTCCCAATCCAATTTCACCTTACCTGCCCATGTAGCCAACAGTGGAAAACAATCATGAGCCAGAATCAGCGGAAAAACTCTGGCAACCTGAATAATCAGAGTAGATCAACTCCCCCAAGGAACAATATGGCAGACCCAGCACAAGATCCCATTCATAAACAAATGGCTAAAAATGTCAGAAATTGAGTTCAGAATTTGGATAGAACATAAGATCAATAAAACGGAGGTAATGATGGAATTAGAATTTTAAGGAGTAATTCAAAAGATGTCTCAAGAATTCAACGAATTCAAAGACAAAAATCACCAAAGATTTTGACACATTAAGGCAAGAACTTTCAGAGATCTGAGAAATACAGTAGAATCCCTCAGTAACAGAATGGAACAGGCAGAACAAAGGATCTCTGACATTGAAGACAAAGCTTTTGAACATTTCCAAATGCTCAAAGAGGAAAAAAAGTGGAGAACTAAAACAGATCATTCTCTCAGAGAGCTCTGGGATAATTCAAAGAGATTTAATATTCGCCTTATAGGAATACCTGAAGGTGATGAGGTTGCTGTGAAGGATACAGAGGCTTTCCTTCATGAAATAATCAAAGAGAATTTTCCAGACATGCCAAGAGAATCTGAAATTCAGATAGCAGACAGTTTCAAAACACTGGCATGACTCAATCCAAATAAAAATTCTCATAGACACATTATAATTAGTTTTGCCAAAGTTAATATGAAGGAGAAAGTTCTACAAGCCATCACATGTAAGAAAACCATCACCTACATGGGGAAGAACATTAGAATGACTGCAGATCTCTCTGCTGAAACCCTTCAAGCTAGAACAGAGTGGTCATCCACCTTTATTCACCTTAAACAAAACAACTTTCAACCTAGGATCCTGTATCGAGCTAAATTGAGTTTCATCTATGATGGAGAAATTAAATACTTTAATGACATGCACATATTGAAGAAATTTGCCACAACTAAACCAGCTCTCCAGGATATTCTCAGACCTATCCTCCATAATGAACAGAACAATCCTCCACCAACAAAGTAAATTCACTCAGAATCTTTTGATCAAATTCCAACTTCCACAGTGGTGAAAGGATTAAAAATGTCCAGTGGACTTTCAAAAAACTCTATACCCAAAATACTATCTGGTTTGTCAATACTCTCAACTAATATGAATGGCTTAAATTGCCCTCTAAAGATGCACAGGTTGGCTGACTGGATACAAAAACTTAGACTAGACATCTACTGCATTCAAGAATCTCACCTTACCTTAAAAGATAAACATAGACTCAAGGTGAAGGAATAGTGATCTATAATTCAGGCAAATGGAAATCAGAAAAAAGCAGGTGTCACAATTTTATTTGCAGATACAATAGGCTTTAAACCAACAAAAGTAAGGAAGCATAACAATGGTCACTTCATATTTGTTAAGGGCAACACTGGACATGATGAGATTTCAATTATTAACATGTATGCACCCAACCAGAATGCACCTCAATTTATAAGACAACTCTAACAGACATGAGCAACTTGATTTCCTCCAGTACCATAATTGTCAGAGATTTTAACACTCCGTTGGCAGTGTTGGATAGATCCTCCAAAAAAGAAGCTAAACAAAGAAATTTTAGACTTAAACTTAACAATCCAACATTTGCATTTAACAGACATCTACAGAACATTTCATCCTAACAAAACTGAATACACATTCTTCTCATCAGCCTATGGATCGTCCTCCACAATTGATCACATCTTAGGTCACAAGTCTAACCTCAGCAAGTTTAAAAGAATAGAAATCATTCCTTGTATTTTCTTGGACCATCATGGAATAAAAGTTGAACTCAGTAATAAGAGTAATGTGCATACTCATAAAAAAACATGGAAACTAAATAACCTCATGCTGAACAATAGCTGGGTCATAGATGAGATTAGAACAAAATGATAATGAAGACATGAACTATCAGAACCTCTGGGATACTGCAAAGGCAGTCCTAAGAGGGAAATTTATAGCATTGCAAGTCTTCCTCAAAAGAATGGAAAGAGAGGAAGTCAACAACTTAATGGAACATCTCAAGCAACTGGAAAAGGAAGAACATTCCAACCCTAAACCCAGCAGAAGAAAAGAAATAACTAAAATTAGAGCAGAACAAAATGAAATTGAAAACAAAAGAATCATACAATAGATCAACCAAACAAAAAGCTGGTTTTTTTTTTTTTTATTGTTGGGGATTCATTGAGGGTACAAGAAACCATGTTACACTGGTTGCATTTGTTAGGAAAAGACCCTCTTACAATCGTGTTTTGCCCCCAAAAGGTGTGGCACACACCAAGACCCCAAGACCCCAA
>CAUYON010105846.1:0-39354 GCA_963573935.1 Arctocebus calabarensis | reverse complement strand
TATGGCACACATCCTGGGTGAAGGGGGGTGATGTGGGGGGAGTTTGGTAAGCTCTCATCTAACAGGCACAGTGTAAGGCTGTATGGCACACATCCTGGGTGAAGGGGGGTGATGTGGGGGGAGTTTGGTAAGCTCTCATCTAACAGGCACAGTGTAAGGGCATAGGGCACACATCCTGGGTGAAGGGCTCAAGTACAACCTGGACTTCACTTAACAAACGCATACAGTGTAACCTGATCCTGTGTACCCTTACACTAATCTAAAATGTTAAAAGGAGTGGAAGGGACTGTTAACATGATTGAGTCCCTCTCCCTCCCTCTACAGATGAGGCTGCATGTTTGGAAAGGGTATCATTTGCCCACACAGGGGCAAGTGATGGAGCTGGAATGAGAACCTCATCCTGAGCCGTGTTCTCTCCATCTTACCAGCTTGTTTGTCATTTTGTTTCTCACCCAGGACTGACTTCCTAGTAAAGGCCACTAATCTATTCATGTGGATATGTATTAGCTCTCAAGCTAGATGGGAAGCAAGTCAGAGGCAGTAGCCAGGACCTATACCTTAAAATCTATTGCAGTCTTTTGCATGCACATTTGGAGTATGTGTTTCGCACCCTAAATGAGTTCATTAAACATCTGTTGAATTGATGGGTGCTCTTTGTTGAAGAATGAATGACTTAGGAGTTACTGCAGACAAAGGCATTACAGAGATAAAAGGTCGGCAATATTTTAGTTGGGAAAAAGAGTCAGAGGGTTCTAATAAGTTAATGATCTTCCTGAGGATTATGTTGACAACTAATTCGTCTTTCAGCTAAGGCCTGTGTAAGGAAAAGGAGCCCGTGGGAACAAGTTAAAGTGAGAAGTGTTCAGTTCTAGAGCGGGCACGGCGAATTTCTAATTTGAGCAGAAAGGGATGTCCTCTGTGTCGCTTGCAGTCTTTGAGGGGAGAACATAAAGGAAATATGATATGGGCTGATAATAGGGATATGACTGCCATATCCTTATTTCCAGAGATGCTTTCAAACAAATGCATTGCTTCCTGTTTGTGCTCCTTCCAAGGAGATGTTCAGCACTTCTATGTTTCTTTTTATTGCATTGCCCTGTGTTGGTGAATGTGGGATGACTGTAGCTGGAGTTGAAAGTGCAGAGGGATCTCATTCTTTAATTCCTGAGTGCTCTGCAGAGGTATAGGACCCTTCTGGGTGTCAGAAGAGGGAAGGCTTAATGAGCTCCTTTTTATTTTGCTCTAAAGACTTGAATTGATCGTTACATTCACTTTAACTTAGAAGCCTGTGTTTGTTTTTATATGGTGGGAAAGGAGGTTTCCAGGGGCTCCGTGGTGGACATATGCACCCGCAGCTGTTCTCTGGGCTTTGACTCGCGCCCCCTGGCTCCCCACATCTCTGGCCCTGCAGGTGCCTGCTGTGAGGAACTCTGACCCATCCTTTTTGTCGATGGTGCTTGATCTATGCTGTTTCCAGGTGGCTTGGCGCTCCTCTGAGACAGACATCAATTGCAAAGATCAGAGTGGGCTGTCTTTTGAAGAGGTTTTTTACATTCTGTTTTGCAAACCTATTGAGAGATGGGGTGTCCCTTTCATGTTTCCCTTCCATCTGTCTCTGGAAGAGGCAAAGGGAGTGTCTTCATGTGACCTGCGGCTATTGATGTTGGCTGCAAATTCATTTCAAATTAATTTCTACATTTTTGTCACAAGCATCTATCTAACAGCCATTGTATTCCCTTGATCTTGACTTCGCTCTAGCAAGCCTGCCAGTGAGCAACAAGAGAAACAATTTCTGTACATTCTCTAAAGCAGGAACAAAGGAAAAGTTTTCATTCATCATGGGGGTAATATTGAATGCCATTCTTAGTTCTCTCCTTTGTATAATACTGGGTGCTGGGTAATAGCATGAGCATTACAAGATTGCATAAATCCAGTTGAGTTTCTGGTGATACCTCGTCAAACAGCCATAAGACATTTACTATAGACACTGCGAGGTTTCAGCTACGCCATTGTGTAGTCTAACAAAGACCCATAAGATAGTTGCCATCAACATTAATTATAGATGGAAAAAAAAAAAACCCCAGGGGTAAATTTAAGCCATATTTCTGAAACTCCCATGTCAAGTATGTATGTGGGAGATGCCTTTGACCTACTGAGTTCAAAATCATTCCTGTTGGCAGGAAACATCCTAGGAGGCCATAAGTGACCCAAGTCTAGCCTGTCACCTGTCTTTGTTTTATTAGAACATGTCCACTCCCTTTGTTTATATATATATATTTTTTGAGACAAATTCTCACTTTATCAACCTCAGTAGAGTACTGTGGCATCATAGCCCACAGCAAACTCAAACTCTTGGGCTCAAACGATCCTTTTGCCTCAGGCTCCTAAGGTGCTGGGACTATAGGCGCCCACAATAACATCCAGCTATTTTTAGAGACGAGATCTGGCTCTGGCTCAGGCTGATCTCAAACCCATGAGCTCAGGCGATCCACCCGCCTTCCAGAGTGCTGGGATTACAGGCGTAAGCCACCACACCCAGCCTATGTACATATTCCCTAGGGTTGTTTGTATGTGACAATGGGCGAGGTGAGTAGTTGCAACAGAGACTAGATGGCCCACGAAGCAGGAAATATTTAACATCCAAGACTTTAAGAAACACTGCTGATCCCTCCACTATCCTGTTGCTGATAGAGGCCATTGTCTTTAACCAATAAGATAGATTTCCTGGCTGCACATTGCAAATATAAATACCAAGAGTCTGCCTCCCTTTTTATCCCCCCCATATTAATTTCATTTTGTCTTTTACGTATTTTTTTATTTTATTTTGTAAAGAGGTAGTGGCTTGTACCCCTTGGGTCTAAATGCCACTTTTAATAGTTTGATTTATTTAGTTGGAGAGGTTTCCTGTCAGGAGTCTTCTAATATAATAGATTGTTTGAGATACTAAATGGTTTTGTGAGGCATACATGTTTTTCAGCAGGCCTTTCTTTCTTGAGGGGGAAAAAGTCAGATAATGTAATTGTGTGGTGTTTCAGCAAGTTCTTTCATTTTAAAGGAGAAACTCCTTGTGTTTTTGCCTGATGTTAATGTACTATTACATGGACAAATTCTAGCCCAGATGGACTTGAGGAAATATTAATATCAGTTTTCCCGCCTCAGGTTTATCGGAGGCTTTGCCTAGAAGGAAATCAGTTATAAGTCAGTGTTTTTAAATGTCTGTGTACATAAGAACACATTGGGGTGCTTATAAAAAAGAAATATATACATATGTGTGTGTGTGTATGTGTATATGTTATATACACACATATATATACATACACACACACACATATTTTTCTCAGAGCCTTAGCCCCGGAGATTCTGAATCAGTAAATTTGCTATAGATGGCCTTTAAAGCTTATGAGATAAACTGGTTTGGAAGGTGGAGTCATGGCTTAATGCAGTGATTCTAGGTAGTCCAGATAAGGGTATTATCCATGACCAGTTTTTTAATCCTTGGTCAGTTTACCTTGGAATTGATACAACTATAAACTTTAAAAGTTAAAGTACAACATAACAAGAAATAAAATAATGCTACTGTAATTGGGTGTATTTTAACCACTACCACCAGTAATAACAATAACATTGTATGTTTATGCTTTATAGTTACAAAGTTTATTATTACATACATCGAATTTGATTTCCATGTCAACCCTTGAAGTAGATGTGGCAAGTGGTAGGATTTTCATTTATCAATGAGAGAGAACTGGGATTTAGAAAACAGATATTTTCCCCTCAGTGTGGCATCGCTGATAAACAGTGCATCTAGAATTCCCACCCAGCTCTTCTAATTTTAAGTCCAGCGTTACTTCCAGGATATCATATTGTTCTTATAACCGGTTTTGATTTTTGGAGGACAATACAATCATTGTATAACCCACTGCTTTGTGACAGGAGGGATGAGCTCTTTATGGTTAAATACTTTGGTAGTCTCTCAGGTGACTCAGCATGGAGGTGACCGCAGGTGTGTGGAGGCTGGTGAGTCAGTTGTTTTTATAGACCATCCCAAGCATGGAAGAAGAAACCTCTCTCCTTTCTTTGACAGAAACTTTATAACACGGGTCGGGAGATGCAGGAGAGGATCATGGACCTGCTCGTGGTGGTGGAAAATGAAGATGTGACCGTGGAGCTAATTGAAGTGAATGAGGATTTGAATAATGTCATCCTTGGGTATGAGAGGTGAGCAGGTGGTATGGCCTCCCCATCCTCCAGTTCTAATGTCACCACCAGGAACTCAGCATTGTCGTTAGGCTGCCTGCAGGAAACACTTTTTAGGTCCTTGTTTCTCAGTAGAAGACATACTGGCATTTTGGGTGGGACAGTTTCCCTTCAGTATGTGGCCCCGGCTCTGTAAATGCCAGAAAGATGTTTCTCCTGGTTAAACTGACATTTCTTCCTGTTTTTTTTTTTGAGACAAGTTCTTGCTTTGTTACCCAGGCTGGAGTGCAGTGTGCCATCATCATTCATTGAACCCAAATGGAGATAGGGTCTCCCTATGTTACCTGGCCTGCTCTCAATATCAAGGCGTCAGGCAGTCCTCTAACCTCAGCCTCCCCAAGTGCTGAAATTACAGGCATCATCCAAAGATGCACATTGCACCCTGAGAGGCACAGTTTCTGTTGAGAATTACTGGGACTGTTTAATTGCCAAGTTGCTATATTTCTAACCAGTTGAAAAATGAGGCAAGTCTTATATAAGGGAAAGAGGTGAACAGGCCTGGGTGCAAATCTAGTTGATGATTTTGGGTATGTTGCATAACTTTAATAAGACTTAAGGTTTTTAAAATCCATTAAAGAGGATAATATCTATTTGGATCAACTGAGCTTCCCCCCCCCTTTTTTTTTGAGATTTAAATAAGATAATGTCTCTGATAGCATCTAGCACATTGATATCCCTTAAATCCCTTAAATATGAATTTCTTGATATCCTCCCTATTAATGTCCCATTAAACCTTTTAATGTATTGACTAGATTTTTTTCAAGAGATGCAGTGAAATAATACCAGTAGCCATGGAATGGTAGTTTCTCTCCTTCACTGTCTTCATACTTATTGCCTGTTAGAGATGGGGACAGGAGCACTGAGGGACAGTCTGAGCCCAGGGACCATGTTTTTTTTCTTAGCACTGAACAAACTCATGCTTCTTGCCCTTTGTTTTCCATGGAACAAATCTTTGTCAACGGAAAAAAATTCCAAAGAAAATCACATGGATTTTAGTACAGTGCTGCCTTCTGGTTTTCATTTTGGAGAATTCCATTGCAAACCCTAAGACCACAGCCTAAAGGCTTCCTCGGAGGGGGAATGTGTGCTTATTTGGCCTAGATATGAGAAGATTGGATTACTTCTCTGAACAGCTCATTTTGATGAGACCTTGAACCATGTATGCCACATTGACTGCAGAAAATTGTGATTAAAACACTTGAGTCCTAAAATTTAGAAATTCTTGCCTCTAGGAAAGATACTAGTCTGGTGTTTTAGTTTTCTATGGCTGCTATAACAAATTACCACAAACTTAGTGGCTTCAAACAACACAACTTCATTATCATAGAATGATAAAGTAAGTTCCTTAGGTTAAGAGTCCAAAATGGGATTCACTGAGCTAAATTCAAGCCTCTAAGGGGACAATACAGCTCCTTACTTTTGAGGCTTCTAGAGACTGTCCACTTTCCGAGATTGTGTCCCCTGTCCTCTGTCTTGAAAGCCAGCAGTGTCCACTTCAGTCCTTCTGACAGTGAGTCACTGTCACTTCTGCTTCTGCCTCTTTCTTGCCCATGTGAGGACCTTTATGACTACACTGAGCTCATCTGCCAGTCCAGGATAGTCTCCTTGTTAAGGTCAGGTCACTAGCAGACTTCATTCCACTTGCAACCTTAAATCTGCCCTTGCTGTGTAACCTAACACGTTCACTGGTTCTTTTGACTAGAACATGGATGCCTTTTGGGGAGGGGGGCATTAACATGTCTATTAGAGTCTGCTCTCTGGTCTCCAAAATGTATTTCTGTATACCATACATGAAATACATTTATTTCCCCAAGTCTCCACTCATTTTATCTAAAGAGTAGTTGTGCAGGTAAAGAAATTGAAATTTGTTACTCCAAGCTTAACCTGGAAATGTTCATACCCAGGACATAACTGATTACAGTACAAGAAATCAATGCTGTTATTTAACTTAGACAGAATTAAAATCATGTGTTTCAGAAAAACTCTTAACCCTAAGGTTTATATGCTATTCACTATAAGCTTTTTACACCTTAAAGTGTTTGGGCTTATGGAGTCAAGGTGTCATGGTATTAGGTTATCAAGTACGCAATGTCCAATGTGTTCATTAAGTACAAAGTTTGACAGTTGGTATCTCTGTCGTTTCACATTGACACTTAAGAGTGTATGTGGATTTTATCATGAAGGCACATCCTCATTCTTTTGAAGAGCACATTTTGGCTTGTGATTATCTTTCAGATTTTTCTTTAAGAGCAATCTTTGTGAAACCATGAATAAGTCAAAACTTTGTGTTATTTTTGATCATGAGTTCTGCTGTGCAACCAGTGCAGCTCGAAATATCTACAAAGTGTTGGGAAGGATGTGGCTAATCAGTGCACAGTATGATCATGGTTTGAGACATTCTGTTCTGGTGATTTTAATCTCGAACCATGTGGACCACCTGAGACCAAGGTGGATAATGATAGGCTGAAAGGTATAGTGGAAGCAAATCCATCTCAACCTATACATCAATTAGCAGCTAGGTTTGATGTTACTATTTCAATAGTATGGTATCATTTGAAATAAATCAGCATGGTAAAGAAGCTTGACAGATGGGTGCCTCATGAATTAAATGAATGTCAGAAGAGAAATTGTCACAAAGCATGCCTTTCTTTGCTGTCACAACATAAAAGCGAACCATTTATATATTATCCATGATGAAAATGGATTTTTTTATTTTGACAAATCATGAGCATTCGGCACAATGCTTGAATAAAGAGGAAGTGCTAACACACAGTCTAAAGCCAGAGATGTTCATCAAAGAAAACTAATGGCGTCTGTTTGGTGGTCCAGTGTTGGTATCATTCACTATGGCTGCATGAAACCTTGTTAACTGGTTATATCAGATGTCTACTGCAGCCAGTAGGATGAAATGCTGAGGATGCTTGTGATTAAGCAGCTGAGATTGGTCAGCAGAGACAGACCAATCCACTTGCAATACAATGCTCAATCTCATGTCATACAAACAACGCTGCTCAAACTACAGAATCTGGACTGGACACTCTCTGTCATCCACTGTGTTCACTAGACTTTGCACCAACTGACTAGCACTTCCAGGCTTTGGACCTGGAAGAAGATGTATTTATTTATTTATTTATTCATTTATTTTATAATATTTATTTGGAAAAATAATTCAGTTTTATCACTACTTGCTCTCCTGGCTTCTTCATTGCTGGCATAAATAACCTACCGTTAAGATAGTTTAGGTGAATACTTTGATTAATTGTACAGCCTCTTTGAGATATATGTAATAAACTAAACTTTTGATTGAAATTGGACATTTCACATTTAATGACCTAATAGTAATACTGTATATTTCTAAAGCAAGTCTGTTTGCGAAACTTTTTCACATTCATCCACCTGTATTATCTATTTTTCTATCTATTTTTGCCTAGAAATTAATTTTCTCTTTTAGCAGATGAAGAACCAGGATTTAGGAAGTCTTACCTGTCATGTAGCTATTAGGTAATAATGGTGACACTTCAACCTTGGACTTCTGCCTTCAGCTTCTTTTTTACATCTATTCTTCTATTTTTTTTTTTTATTCTTCTATTGATTTAACTGCACCTTCTTTACCCTCAGTGAACAAGCAATGTAAAATTGAAGTTGTAATCAATATTTTTTGGTCTTAAGTATCTTATAAAAATAAATAATGGAACAATGAAAATACTTTAAATGTGTTTGAATATTTAGAAAATTATTTATAAGGCACCATCAGAGAAAAATATTTGAGAATAGAAACACAGTTAAAACTATGATAGAGGCTCAGCGCCTGTGGCTCAAGCAGCTAAGGCGCCAGCCACATACACCTGAGCTGGCAGGTTCAAATCCAGCCCAGGCCCACTAAACAACAATGACGGCTGCAACCAAAAAATAGTCGGGCATTGTGGCGGGCACCCGTAGTCCCAGCTACTTGGGAGGCAGAGGCAGGAGAATCACCTAAGCCCAGGAGTTGGAGGTTGCTGTGAGCTGTGATGCTACGGCACTGTACCCAGGGTGACAGCTTGAGGCTGTATCTAAAAAAAAAAAAAACTATTATAGATTTAACAAGGTAAAATGTTACAGCCATCAAAAATTGTATTTTTGAGTAGAAAAATGCAACATAATCAAATTAAGACACAGAATTAGGTAAGGTATAATTTCCAGTAAGTTTAAAAGTAGATTTACTAATAGAAGGCATATTGGGTGATAGGATTATTATCAATTTTTAAAAATACTTTTCTATTTTCTCACCATTTTCTCTAAGGGCATTAGTATTCTGTAAACTGGGAAAATGTTATTCAAAATATTTTACTAGGAATTGAGTAAAATTTTACTGGCATGAGGCTGATTGTCTTCATTTCTTAATATCTGAATATTAATAATTATTGAATTGCATAGCATTTTCCTATATGTTTTCTTTTAAATACTTGCATTTTACTAATTTAAACAGGTTTAGTCGAAACCAACAAAGGATTTTGGAGCAAAATAACCATAAGGAAGCTACCAATGTAAGTGATTAGAAATGTTATAAAATAAATAACTGAATAATTCACCAATTATACAGTAAGACGCAAGGCTTACATAAAACAGTCTCATGGAGACTGCATTGACAAGTTGGTGTGGTTTTGGTGGTAAGGAGTAATTACCCTAATAATGTTATTAAGGAAAGCCTATGGGGAGAAAGCCAAGATAAATTATATGACACATTTTCTTTTCCTTTCCTTTTTTTTTTTTTTTGCTTTGTTTTCAGACTACCAGTGAGCCCTCCGCCCCGTCTTGTGACCTCCTCGACCTAAGACCCAGTCCTCTGATGCCCGAGGTCACTCAGGGAGAACACAGTACCAGGAGCGCTGAGTTTCCATATTTAAGTAAATAAGTACTCAGGCCTTTCAAACGAGCAGAAGAGCCTGACATGAAACAGTTCCCCTTGATTTCGTGATTAAATGCTCCCCGAGAAGGACTGAAGTCAGTCTGTATATCAGAGAACTATGTCAGGAGATGTAACTATTTCCTGGCACGTGGTTGGGTCAATCCCAATATAGGAGTGGAATGTGTCTGGGGGAGGAGAGGAGGTCCTTGAAATTCATCCCACTGGCTTAGAATCTCATGGGATTCACCTGGCCTGCTTTCTAGAGGTTGCTCAGCTTGATGGTCAATACTTAAAATCTACTCTGAACCCATATACTATTATCACTGCGTTTTTCTGCTGTACCACAGCATCACGTAAGGGAGTATTTGATGCAAATGAAGAAATTCAAGACTTAGAAGGAACGGATCCACATAGTGGTGAAATGTAGAGGAAAATTGCAGGCTTCAAGCCAGAGGAGTCCAAGTTAAAAAACTAGTTCTGTCACTTCTTAACCACCCATCCTTTGAGGCTTTATTTTATAAAATGGGAACAATAGTTGCCTTAAGGGGTTGTGATGAAAGTAAATGAACTCATGTCTATAAAATGCGTTGCCAACATGCCCATAACACATTTTATAAAAACATTCATAAAAAATGGGGACTACCTATCTTATTCACCTTGTTTATCTTCTGTCCTTATGCTCAAAAAATGTTGGTAAAAAATAAGGACAGTGAAAAATGCTGAAATACAGAAGTTTTACCGAACTCAAGTTATTTTTTCTCTCACATCATCTGGTGTTTCCAGAATAAAGATATTCAGTACCACTGAATTTGTGGTTTTCTTATAACTTCCCCATTTCTAAAATATTGGCTACTAGCTCATGTAGGCCAATGGGATGTGGAGAATCAGTTACATTGGAGAATTTTCTTGAATTTTCATAGGGGAGAAAGCAATTATTCCCTTTGGATATTTCACTTAAGATTATGGTACCTTAGAGCTGGAGGTAATGTTATTCAATATATAGCATAACTTTTTATTTTTGTGCTGGGCAGAATAAGACATATAAAGTCCTTTCCATTCCGGATCAATTTGGGATTTCAGAAAACCCACACAACAATATCTGCTGCGTTTACAACAAACTATTTTTGTGTCAGGGAACATGTGTCTTTCTCTCTCTCTTTCTCCCTCAAATGATGCCTTTTGACTTCTCTTAGAGGAAATCTCATGATTTCATGATGACAGAAAATCTAAATTAATCTCTTTGATGTGGTTGGATTTTTGGGGGGGTGCTGTCAAAAATCCAGCAGAACTGACACAATGTTTTAAAGCCAAACAAGTCCGTTTTATGTTCTAGATTTCAGTTCTCCAAGTCCTGATGTAACAAACCACTTAATACCCAGTCTTCATCCACAGATGGATTTGCTAGCCTTGGAAAACACAGAAACACCCCTGTAAGTATGTTAGCGACACTGTGGAACTAATACTCTGATATTCTGATTCTTTACATTTAAGAAAACATGGCATAATAGAAAAAAAAAAATTTATAAATCAGAGAGCCCTGAGTTAGAATCTCAGTACTACTGCTTACTAGCTGTATGACCTAGGATGAGATATCAAGACACTGTAAATGTTCATTTTTCTTCTAAGAATACTTTTTTTTTTTAGTTTTTGTCTGCGGCTGGGTTTGAACCCGCCACCTCTGGCATATGGGGCCTGCACCCTACTCCTTTGAGCCACAAGTGCAGCTCTAAGAATACTTTCTTAAGATTCTTAAAGAGATTTGGTGAGATGCTACATGCAAAACTCCTAACATAGTACTTGGTACATGTTAACAAATTGTTTCAATTTTTTTTAGTGGTAACAGGAGGTGGAGGGAGAGTTCAAATTCCCATTGAACAAGAGAAAAGATTAAAACTGCCTATTTCCTTCTCTATCCAAAGGAATTAGCCACGTTCACGTAGCTTGTAGGTAGCAAGTCTAATGAACTCATGGCTCATCAAGAAAGAAATATTGATGACCCAGAAACATATGCAATGATGTTCAACTTTACTTAGAAATAGAAATTAAACTCCCATCTGGCATTTTTTTAAAGCTTCTCAGTTTGACAGAAGTTCAAATATTTGATAACATACCTTATTGACTTTGGGAAGACAGTTACTATCACAAAGTTATGCAACCCTTAAAGGGAGTAAGTGGTAGTATCTATTAGAATGACAGATGTATTCACCTTTGAACCTGCAATCTTATTTTAGGAATTTATACTATACAATAAAATGAGGTGTTTACAAGATCTTGATTTACAACATTTTGGGCAATAGAAAATAATTGAAAACAACTCAAGTATCCATCAGTTGGGGACTGGGTAAATAAATATCTGTATAATATATTATACAGTGGGGGAGTAAAAAAGTACTTTGTTTATGTGAAGGACAATCACCAGCATATTTATTGCAAAAAGAGAAAGGTGCACAGTAGTGTCTGTTAAATATATTTGTGTTAGATGATATGAAATAAGAATACATATTAATATTTACTTATGTTTGAAAGAAGAAACTAAAAGAGAGTGGTTACGTAAGTTCAAAGAGAGGCAGACTAGAGTAAATAGAATGAAAAATAAACAGAAACTGGATTTGCCTTATGCCAAACCAGGTGTCACTTTTTCCTTTTAACTGTACGTATTTTAAGTAATGGGAAATACATTTCCATGAATCAAATATCAAAACAATATAAAAAGATATGTAAGACAATCTCTTCTCATTCTTCCTTTCCCTTTGCTGTAGTGTCACACTTTGTTCCCACCCAGATAATCACTTTAAGTCAGAGTGTCTGTAGGAAAATAAGAATATGATTTTTTCCTCCATTATTAAATAAAATACAGCATACTACCACTCTGTTCTGAACTTTTCTTTTGCTTTTCACTTAACAACATAGAGTTGCAGTGCATTTATGTCAATGAACTTAAGATATTTTTAAGTTGCCATTTTTTTTTAAATTTAGATACTTGTGTACTCAATCATTAAATTACTCTTCTGTATTTAAGAGGGGGAGAAACAGAGGGAGCATAATGAGAAAGAAGAATCAAACTGAGAAGAAAAAAGAGCAAAAAGAAAGTATGAGAGAAGAGAAGGAGAAAGGAGAGACATTCATATGTTGAGAAATGATATAATGTCCCTTGCTATCTGATTAACCACCAAGTTGGGTTAGTATCTTAGAAGGACTACCTCCAGTCTTGGCTAGATGCAGTGCATGTAAATGTTTGAAATGTAGGCAAATTTCTAATGAAGTTGATCGGTTAAAAAAATGTAGTCTAGAATAGCTGATTCTAGTATTCTAGAATACTCAAAGTATTGTTAAAAAAAAAAAAAAGTTGATTCTATTCCTGTTATCTTCCTAACCTTGTTGGGTAATTTGAGAAAGAATAAGTAATACAGACAAAATCCCGTAACAAAAAATGTCTATAAAATTCATTAAAAAATCAAATAACAGCTAATACCTGCTTATTTTATCTGCAACCTATTGGATCTCATACTTTAGTGTACATAAAAATCACTTGATAACTTAAAGAGTCAAATTGCTGGTGCCCTGAAATTCTGATTCAATAGCTGAAATCACTAGTTCTAACAGGCATCCTCAAGAATCACAAAGCCGGTTTTCTAATCATACACTGAGAAATCTCGTGACGGGTATCTATCCCAAGATTCAGACACCAAAATAATTAGATTAGAACAGCTGTTAGAATTCACAGATATAGAAGATAATCTGTGATAGCAATAACCATTGTCCATGTTATCTTTCTAAACCTTTTATATCTGTTTTTCCTAATTAAAAAAATATCTTACAGATGAATAAAAGTATAATTAAACCAAATTTTTCACAGTGTTGGAAACTAAAGCACTAAAATTGACTAGGGCATGTACCTGGGTTAAATCACATGCTAAGATCACTTATGAAAGACACAGTCAGCCATTAAAATGTCTAAATGGTCTTGAAATTTTTTTCAACCTTTTGTGTTTGTGGTTTACTTTGTTCACTATCAAAGAAAAAGTCAGTGATAGAATTATTCAAAACAAAAGAATCCTTAATAAATAACAGAAACAAGATGAAGTCATAGTTCATACTTGTCTTATCTATTATCAGGCAACAAGCTAAGAAGTTAAGAATTGCTTACTAATTACTTACTAATGCTCCTAATAACCCTAGGAGGCAGGTACCACCATCATGTTCATTTTAAAAGTGAAGAAACCAAGGCTGAGGAAAATTGACTTGCCATTTTTACCTCACTAGTGCTGAAGTTGGAGTCACATTCACATGGGTCTGATTTCAGTAACTGTTTCCTTTATTTTTTCTTTTTGTACTTACTAATTTTATTTTTAAAAGTCTCATGTAGTAAAATTGACTTCAGTGTACATTTTATGAATTATAACATATGTATAGCTACTACAACAGTCAGGATACAGAATAGTTTCATCAACCCCCCTACCCTGCAAAAGAAAACTCCCTGTGGCATTCTTTTATAACCACACCTTCACACTCCTAGCCCCCAAATGCCCACAAACCACCAATCTGTTCACTGTCACTATAGTTGGTCTTTGAAAACATCATCTAAATAGAATCATGAAGTATATAATCTTTCTGGAACAGAATGTATAAAATTTACGTTTGTGTATTTTGAAATCATGCACTCAAAATGGTATGTTGCCTTGGTTAGTTGACCCTTTTATCATTATGTAATGTTCCTCTTTGTCTATCTTAATTTTCATTGCCTTGATATCTACTTTAATATTTACATAGCTACTCGAGCTTTCTTTTGATTAGTGGGTGCATGGTATATCTTTATCTTTTTACTTTTAACTTAACTATATTAAAATATTTAGTTTCTTATAGCTAGCACATAGTTGGTTCATGCATTTTCATGTATTCTTGTAAAATCTATCTTTTAATTGATGTGTTTAGGCCTTTTACATTTAATGTAATTGTGTGTTGGGTTTAGTCTTACCATTGTATAATTTTTCTATATATTCCCTTTCTTTCTATCTTCTTTTTTCACTGAGAAAAATTTTCCTTCTTTTTCCTTTAATTCTTTTGTATTAAAATGTTTTTAAAATGTTCTTTTTATTTATTGTGATTTTGACTTGTCTTTGTAAAGTGTGTATATGGGTGAATATAAAGAGGGTCCAAAAAATGTATACACGTTGTAAGAAAGGAAAGAACTGTATTAAAATTGTAATATTGAATATGTACTGATAACAAAAGATGTATACAAATTATATTTGAGCACCTCTTATAAATGCAGAAGTCAAAGATGACTTGAGTATTATAAGTTTAATATAGTTTTTTACTCTCTTAAACTGTGTACATATTTTTTGGCAACCCCTGTATATGTAGAGAGCAAGATACTGCTTTAGTTACTGCAATATACTTAATTTTTCATTCCACTTAAATTGTGTGTTTTGCTACTTGAAATAAAATGTAGAAATCTTATCACTATATTGCTCTTCCCTTATTATTATAATTATCTTACATGTCTATTGCATGACTAAAAGAAATAACCAACAATGTTACAATTTTTGCTTGTAACCTTCAAATATATTTTAAAGAACTCAAGAAAAGAATAGTCTATTTATATTTCCCCCAAATTCACCAGTTCTGTTACTTTTCTTTCTTCAGGCATAATTTCCCTTCTCTCTGAAGAATTTCCTTTAGCAGTTCTTTCAGAGCAGATCTATTGGTAGCAAAGTCTCTTGTTACTTTACTGAGAGTGTGAGAGTGTCTTATTTTATCTTTGATCCTGAAGCATATTTTCACTGCCTATAGTACTCTGGTTTTTAAAAGGTTGTTCCATTCTTTTTCTGGCCTAAAATGGGTTTCTAATGAGAAATTTACATTCATTTGATTTATTGTTCCTTATATATTTAAAATGTGTTATCTGACTCCATTAAATAATTTTTCTTTTTTTTTTAATTTTGAGAAGTTTGGTTATGATGTATGTGGACACAGATTTCTTTAGGGTCTTTTTGGAGTTGGCTAAGCATATTAGTTTCCTGTAGTTACCATAATGAATGGTCTCTCATGGTTCAAGAGGCAAGAAGTCTAAAATTCAGCAGAGCCACCCTCGGTCCAGGACTTCAGGGGACAGTCCACTTTCTGCCTTCTAGATCCTAGTGACTTCCTGGCATCTTTTGGATGTTTGCGTTGGGGCCATATCACTCCCATTTCCACCTGCACCTTCATCTGGCTTTTTCTTCTCAAATCTTCCTCTGTGTTTCCCTTTTAAGGTCACTTGTCATTCGGTTTATGAACCAATAATATAGGATGATATCTTCATTTTAAGAACCTTAATTTAGTTATAGCTGCAGTTTTTTTTTCCAAATAAGATAACATTTACAGGTTCTGAGAACAGGACATGGGCCTATCTTTTGAGGGCCACCATTTTAACCCACTAGATGGTGGTTCTTGAACTTGTAAGTCTGTGTTTTCACCAAATCTGTGAAGTTATGAAGTTTTTGCTATTCATTTCTCCATTTCTTCTTTGTCATCGTCATCATTTTTTTTTTTTTTTTAGCACTGCACACTGCTTTCCTGTTGTAACTCTCATGACACAAATGTTTTTTTGTCTCATAGGTGTTTAGGGTTCTGTTCTTTACCTTTTTTTATTCTCTCCATTTTTCAGATTGGATAGTTTCTATGATCCATGTTCAAGTTCACAATTTCCTCTGTCATCTCCATTTTCCTACTGAGGTCATCTGTACATTTTCTTTTTAAATTTCACTTATTACATTTTCGATTCTAAAATTTACATCTGGTTCTTTATATCTTTTGTTTTCTTTGCTGAAACTTTCTATTGTTCCATTATGTTTTCAGGAGAGATTGAAGTTCCTTGTTGGAGCATTTGTAATTTCAACATCTGTGTCCTCTTGGCATCAATGTCTATTGTCTTCTCATACAAGTTGAAATTTTCCTGGTCCTTCTTATGCCTATTAATTTTGGATTATATATCGTGAGGTATTTTTAGTGTTTTATTATGAGACACTTGGCCTTATTTAAATCCTATCAAGAATATTTATATTTTAACTTTATAGGCAAACAGCCTGTTTAGATTCACACCACAAAGTCTTCAACCTGCTTCTGTGGGCTGTGGTTCCAATGTCAGTGAAGTTTTCAAAGCTGTTGCAGTGCTAATCAAATCTGCCCCACGGATGTTCCACCCAGGGGTCCATCTAAGGTCTAGACAGCTGGTCATGTGTTTAGTTGTCAGCATCTTAGCACCCTAACAGAGATCAGATCCATTCATGCTTAGGGTGAAGGGTGAGCCTAGGATTTCATAAACAACTTTAGGAGACTATTTTCCTGAATTCTTCTATTGCTGTGATTTCTCTGGCACTTTCTCGTTTCCTGGGGCTCCCGCTTTTAGTTTTCCCATCATAAAGTTGGAACTTTATCCTACAAGACCACATATTTCCTCAACCACCCTTGTGTCTATGATCACACAAACGGACAGGAAGGAAAAAAGAAACCAGGGAGTTCTCCCTAACCTCTCGGTGGCACAGCTCCTGTTGGAGAGGAAGATTCTCCTCGCTGATATTTAATCCACTGCAGTTTCCCCACTCCGGCTCCTTCCTCCCAGAGCTCTGTCTGTCCTCACTGACACCTGCATTCGGGTTTCAGGCCTCATAGTACTCAGGGAAGACAGAGGGATAAAACATGAACAGTGTCGTGATACTTGGATTCTCGTCTTCTTTCCTTATCAACCCGCCACTATTTACTTTTCAAAGTCCTGAAATAGTTTCTCTGTGCGTCCTGTCCAGCTGTAATAGTAACACTTTGTTGGCAAGACAGGGTGAAATGTGTCTGTGCCACCTTACTCTGCAGCAGAACTCTCCCCTTTTCTTCTTAACCTCTGCTCTGCTTCTCATCCTTTAGGAAACAATGGGACGGTAGTTACTCTGATGGGAAGACGGAAGGGTCCGCTCTTATAGGTGCTCTGTGCACATTCCAGCATCTCAGGGCTACCCAGGGACAGTCCTTTATTATCTTTGGTGTTTGGGCATCATGACTTGGTGGGCAGTTGGTAACGTAACAGTATTACTTTGTGCAGTCTGAAGGTATGTCCAGGTTTTGTTTTTAGAACAGGAAAATCATCTTACTTTTTGCATTTGTGTTCTCACTGTAGGGTAATCATGCTGTGTTATCACACTATCCTAGGTTTACCCAAAGGACTGGCCCAAACCTCACCTCAAGCCATACATACGATAATGTAAGTAGCAGAAACCTTTCTCTGGCCTCACAGTCAGCAGATTATCAGAGACAAAAAAGAACTCCTGGCCTTTAATTGCCATGTTCTCCTCAGTAATGCACTGATGCAGCCCCCATTAGGACTTTACCTTTGTCTCTCTTCTGTTAGCCAGATGGAAGGGTCAGAATTCCTTTAGAGTTGTCTGTATTTGTTGTCTCCACCTTCTTTCCCCGTCCTTTTTGACAAGACTTGAGACAGGCTTCTGTCCCACCTGCTCTATGAACATAGCTCTTATCATGGACCCCAGTGACTCCCATATTGTTAATTCTAGGTCTGCAATTCTGTCTTCATCTTCACCTGATGCATCAGCAGCGCATGACAAAGCAGATCACTTCTTTTTTGCACATGTGGCTTTCTGACACCGCTCATTTTGGTTCTTCTCCTGTCTTTCATTTCTTCTCTCCTTTGCTGGCCTTCTTCTACCGGCCTTTCGATGGTGCACACCCCGAGGCCCAGGCTTCAGACTTCTGTGTCTACATTCATTCCTCCAGGGTCTTAGGGTCTTATATCTGGATGAGCATTCAAATTCTGGCAACCTACAAATTCTCATCTTCAGCCCCTTTTCTAAACTCAAAATTCATATATCACCTTCCACTTAACACCTCTTGGCTTCTTCCCAGTCTCCAGTTTTAACCTACTCTTCCTGCAAACTTTGCAGCTCAGTAAATGAGCTTGACTCCTTCAGTTGATTAGGTCAAATACCTTGGGTAATAATACCTTGACCCCTATCTTTTACCTTCAAAATAGGTCCATTATCCAGCCATTTGTCACCACATCCACTTCTGCATCGTAGTCCAAGCACCAGTAGGTGGATGTTACAGTGGCCTTTACAGGAATACCCTGTCTCAGACTTTGCCTTCCTCCCTTCTCCTCCCCTTCCTCCTTTTCACAGTCTACTCTCAACCTTTGTGAAAAGTAAAGTCTCATTGTGTCACTCATCTGCTCAAAACCTACCTGTGATTTTCCTCCTCATTCTTTACCCAGTACAAACCTGACATGCTGATTGAGCCAGTTCATTCCCTCTCCACCCTCCCATCTTTTTTTTTGTTTGTTTGTTGCAGTTTTGGGCCGGGCTGCGTTTGAACCCGCTACCTCTGGTATATGGGGCCAGCGCCCTACTCCTCTGAGCCCTACTCCTCAAAGCGCTGCCCTCCACCCTCCATCTTTCCCCTCACCCTGCTCCCACCATACTGACCTCCCTTTGTTCAGAGGCTGTGAACTTGTATCTTCTCTGATAACCACAGGTTTGTGTTATTCAGGGCTCTGCTTAAGTATCCCCAACATTCCCCGACCATGACCTATCACAGCAGTATCCCACCCCAGCTGCTCCTCTCCCTGTTACCCTGCTTTTTTACTGAGCACGTGCTGACATCTGTTTATATTTGTTGATTGCCCCATGGGCAATGGACTTGATCCATTTTATTTAGTGCTTTATTAATAGTCCTTGGCAGCCACCAGGTGTCCAGGACACGTTCGTGTAATGAATGAGCAAAATTATAAGCAGAACTATTTCTGATTAAGATATTAATCTTTATCAGTCCTGATTTGATAGCATCACTGTGTGCCTCTCTGTAGATTTAGGGCTTTTTTTTCTCCTGAAGGCTGATATTTTATGGTTGGAATGAAACAACAAAGAATCTAGACTGAGCCATATAATCCTGCATTTTTTTTTAAAGCAAATTTTTTTTTTTACTTTATATGGGAAATGGGATACAACAGGCAGAAAACCATATAGAATAGTAGTGAATTTCACAAGTGGTTATTACCTAAAAACTATAGTAATGGCTAAAAATTAGTAGTTCTTGTCTAGTTGAGAGTACACGGTTCTTAGAAAGTGCGATTTGGAAGCTTAAGCACCTAAATAATAAAAGTTTAATACAGAACGTTTATTTGAATGTATTATTTTTTACTTCAGGTTGTGGAATATTCAAATTCGGTATTGCTACAGCCGGTCAGTGTCCAGTCTCCTGCAGCAGCGCCATCAAGCCAGAGGCCACCATCTTTGCCCACCAATCATCCAAGTACATGAGCCCTTATTATTTGCATCAAATAACGAAACAGGGATTTATTGGTAATTGAAAATAGGAGAAAGTCGAGGCATTCGTTTGTGTTACTAAATC
Source organism: Arctocebus calabarensis (assembly GCA_963573935.1). NCBI lineage: Eukaryota > Metazoa > Chordata > Mammalia > Primates > Lorisidae > Arctocebus > Arctocebus calabarensis. The sequence continues at coordinate 19,817 of CAUYON010105846.1, read as the reverse complement.
ATACGAAATAAATTCCAGTCACCATTGTGACTGACATTAGACTGTAAAAATGCCCGTGTTGTATCTTGAACACTAAGGTAAAGGAACCTTTACTTGACATTTGAAAATCTTTTTGTTACGTATCGATCTGCGGATCTGTTGAACTTGGGAGTAGGATTGGAATAGCAATTTGTTTTGGTTGTATGTGTCAGGATCTTATAATTGAAGTCTACAGCAATAAGAATAGTATTAATTGTGTATACTCCTTGAAAAGCACAATATGTGTTTACCAGTTTCTGTTTTTGCCTAAAGCAGTGACAAAGAATGATTTCCAGCCACCCAATTACTATGAGGTAATGGAGTTTGATCCCTTAGCTCCTGCTGTCACCACAGAGTAAGTCATTTACAAAATGATTCATTTATTTTTTGTCTTGGTTCAGTTTGATACCAGAACTAACAGGGCTTGGCAGAAATTGATGGCTTTATTACAAATGACTTATGAGTCCTTATGGCAGCTGTTGCTCTTAATGGTCTTATCATTCTAGCCTTCTGACAAAAAAATTAAAATGCTAGGGCTGCACATTAAGAAATAACGGGAACTAAGGTGTCTTAATGGATTCCTCATAGATTCCCTCTAGCTTGAGAAGGGCACTATTCACTGGTAACATAAGTTACCCCCACACTGATGGACAGTTTAGCTGTTAAGAACTGATTCCTTAAAAAAGGATATAAATAGAACTTATTTTCGTCTTCTCTACATATGACAATGTTCTTAAAAGAGATTAATAAAGCATTACTGTAAAAATTACTTATTAACTTGAAGTCCTTAAAGTGCCATTATCATATGATTTCCTATTGGTCAAGTGTATATAAATATTTACAGGGTGACAGAGTTGTTAAGAGTTTTAATATGCTTTGCACGACTAAAGGTTATTCCCAAAATTCTTAAAAGTGATTAAAGCAAGTTTATGGAAATCATTATTCAGAAACACAATCTGCAGGCTCTTCCTGCATAAAGTTTTGTTTTGACCTATGCAGTATTTAAAATTTGCCTTTTAAAAATTATTTACCAACAGTTAAGCTGGAATATTTAAAAATAAAAAGTCTGGATTGTTGATCTTCTGGCTACTCCAGCAGCACCAGGCCTGCATTTTTCATATCCAAGGAGTTGAGGCTGATTATTAGCTGTGGCCTTTATACAGGGATGCTCTGCAGCCTACCAGGCCCCACTGGACACTGTGTCTCTTCTTTCCTTGGCACAGGTAGACCCTTGATGTTTTGATCCCTGGTTTAAACCCTCAATGTAGTGATTGATTTTGGAGTAACTTATGAATAAATATTAAGGGACTTAGGACTCCATTAAGTATTTTTTCTGAACTCAAGATTTCCCTGGGTCATTCTGCTTGAGAAAGTGATGTATCACAGAATGCATTAGTGGTTTAAGAAATTGGCCCTAAAAAAAAAAAAAGAAAGAAAGAAACTGGAACTAAACTAGATATGGTTTCTAGACACTTAAATGTTTTCTGCATCTAAACAGGTAGTAGAAAAGTTCTTAATTATATTCAAATTTGGAAACTGCTGTAAGTATGTAAGGTAGTGTTGGAGATACTGAAAGTGAGGAAGTAGGGAAGCTGGAGAGGAGAAGCTTTGGAATCTGTGACCACTGTGGTTCTTACTTTCTGGGGGCTGGAATGTCTCAGTTCCTTGCAAAGTCTGAATGAAACTCAGAGATTTCTCTCCACTAATAAGCACAGAATCTTGCAGAAAAGTTCTGGGATTTCATATCACCGTAATCCATGAACCCCAGGATGCAAAATTTTGCTTCTGCAGGACTCATTTATGAAGACACACAAGATTCATTTGACAAATTAACTTAAAAATATTTATTAAATGCCAGGGACTGTACTTGCTGCTTGATTTTATAATGTTAAATAAGAGACATGGTCCCTGTCCTCAGAGGTTAAATGCAGCATGGAGACAAAAATTAGACAAATCACCAGCCAAATATATATCTACAATTTGTGGTAACGGTAGGAAAAAATGTGGTGACTTAAGAGAACCTAACAGGAAGAACTGATTTAAATGGGGGCCAGGGAAAACCTGAGGATGTGACATTAAAGCTGAAACCTGCAATTATTAGTCAAATGAAAAATTGGGAATGAATATAGTTAGCCCCGGGAACAACTTGTACAAAGACCCAGAGGAAAGTCTTTTGGCACATTCAGGGGACTAGAATTGCCAAAGCCAGAAGTGATGAGTCTAAGAAAGAGCCTAATACCAGATGTGGAAACTATAATTTAGAAGCAAAGAGAAGTGAACATATACTTCTGAACAACACTGCTAAAGAGGACAAGTAAGATGAGAACTATTGGTGGTTTTAGTCAAAGCCACTACAATGGACTGATTGGGGAGAGAAGCGAAATTCAGTGTTAGGTAAATAAGAAATGAAACACCGACAATAAGCATAAGTAACTTACTAGAACTTAACTGTGAAGAGATGATGGAATATGGTTTGGCAGCCAGAGGATTACTGAGACAATTACTGCAAGTACGTAAGGGATTAAGAACTACACCACCTTGTATACAATGGGAGTTCTGCAGCACCTGTGAGTGCTGCAGGTTAGCATCTGGTATAAAAAGAGAGGGTGAAGATTTAGGAAAAGGGGAAAACTGAATGAATGAAGTGTTTGAGAAGCCAGGGGTAGATTAGGTTCACAGAAGTGAAGGAGGATGCAAATGAAAACAGACATTGAGACTTGGTAATGGGAAACTGAGGATGTTTCCATAGGAAGATGTTTAGTTTATTAAGAGGGAGGTTTCTGCCAGTGGGGTTAGCGGGAGTGGGGGGAGAGGGAGGGAAGGAAAAGAAATTGGGAGGTTTAAGAATGAAGAGGTTTGAAATCATTTTTGTGGGAAATGAGAGACAAAACATTTGAAAGAAACATTAAATTGCAGGACCATGCTGGGGCCTCCTGAAGTTGGTAATCATGGTTTCATAGTACTGTGATTTTTATGAGATTTTTTCCTCAGCCATGTTTTGCTGTTTATGTAATATGAAGGCTGTGGTTTTGAGTGCATTTTCTAGCAACAGACATACGTAAAGCATCTATAAAGAATTGAATTGTGTATTACAATTATGATATAAAAGTATAGAAATGACCATTTTCAGTTAAAGGTTGCCCAGGAGTGAGGACTGTAATCACATAGGTTAAATAAACTAAATATTTTAATGTCTTTAAAATGAGGAGAACTGAACAGGTGTGTTTTTTAAGCAAAAAGCAAACTATCCAAATTTTAGCCAGATTTTTCATTTAAAATTACAAGTAAAATGAATTGGATCTATAAAATACATATGAAGAGGCAGAGAAATTGCAACATTAGAATTTAAGAAAGCTGGGATGTTAGCTTCTGGACAGAGATCCTTGTTTTTATTCACTGATGTAGCCTACACTCCCAAAACAGTCCCAGATTTTTAGTTATGGTAATGGCAATTAAAACCCCAAAATACTATTTTAAATTCCTAATATAACCTTTTTTACCAGGATGGCTTGTTTGTTTCAGAGCTATTTATGAAGAAATTGATGTTCATCATCACAAAGGAGATCAAAGTGATAGTCACTGTTGAGGTAAAGACTTCCAGTCACTTCATTATACATTCCATGTAATTTCAGTGTAGCTGTGGCTTCCTGTATTCAGTATTTATATTCTGCAAGGGCCATCTCAGTCTGACACTTTCCTGAGTAAAATATTATATGAGCTTCCCTGAATCAAACTGTAGGGAACTACTGTTCATTAATGAAATATATTGTTATCTTATAACCTGGAAATGAGACTTGGAGTGCAGAAGTTGGTTTAGGCATAAAAACTCTAACAAAACTAGACAATCAGTAGAAACTTCTTAGTACTGAAACCAAGCATTTGTCTTTAACATGCTGTTAATGCTTGTGAATTGCTACCAGTAGAACCCATTCATTGTCGGTACTCGGGACAAGTCTGGGTTTTTCCTATTTGCTGCCTGACTCATCCCATTAATTTCTAATGAATCGTCCTTATGACCTATTAACCTCATTTTATTCTCCTCACATCTTCTCCCTTTAGAAGAAGTATATTCCCACCTTTCTTATCCAAGACTGGTGCCCTCCAGTCACCCAGTAGAGGACAAGGAAAAAGAACTGTAAGGGCATGGGGAAAAGAAGGATAAGATGAAAACTGGCCATTTTCTTCTCTTTATTTTAGGTGAAAGTGGATGAACAGCTCATAGCCACAATCAAGGGTGCCAACCCAGTCCAACTTGAGGCCTGGAAGCCTGTTAACATGTCAAAAGCTCTATTTCTTCTCTGCTATTAAGAAGATTAAATATCAATAGAAGAATAACAGTTACAGGGTAACATGTATGGTTCCAACAGCTGGAAAGGTTTTTCAGTAGAACTTATTTGTAACAAATATTCACTTAAAACTTCAGCAGAAGATAAATTACTTAGTATTTGGGCCACCCAATTTAATTGCAGTATCTTATGTCTCTCATATCTTTTTAAATTGAGAATCATCACATGACTCTGATAAGATTATTTTACTACAAAAATAATTCTGAGTAGATAAGAGCATTTAGTGTGAGAAACTAAATGTATTCTTCAGGAAGAACACTGAGTGCCTTCACTAAACTAAAGTTGATTATAAAAGTCAATTTGTACTTCTTTATAAATACTGATTTGTACTTCTTTATAAATAAATACTGATTTAGAATTATTGTTAAAGCCTTGATGATTATAGTTTAATTATATCTCAAGTGTCCTGAACAGGTCACTAGACTGTTAGGTGGCCATTAAATATGAGTCTTTGTAATACTAAATGTTCCTTTTTTCTTTTTACTGTAACTTAATAGTTTTATTTGGAACAAGATTACTGGAAAACATTCAGATTAAATTGTACATTGGTTTATGTAAATTACAACAAATAAATTGCTGTTAAAATAATTTAATACATCTTTTTTACATAGTTTGTTCCCAGAAGAACTTTTAATGTCAGCAAATCTTCACAAATCCTCCACCCACATCTTAACATTCAGAGGCTTAGAACAAATGCTAGCAGCTCAGTAGATATATATTTTATTGCAATTTCATGATACCACAATTTCAAAATAATTATTAAGAACTCTGAATATAAAATAGCTATAGTTCTTAAAGGAAAAATAAAATTAAATTTGAAATAAGAATGTAAATCTTTGAGGAAGCTATTGGGGGTTAGTGACTCCTACTCTGTCTGAGCTTTGAAAATAGTGACCGTTCATACTGAAGAAATACAGCAACCAACTATTTTAGACATAACAGTAGACATGGTCAGAAGTTCTGGCTTATAACCTGAAACAGATAAACTTTTTTTAAATTCTCAAATTCACTGCCATAAATATGAAGTGTTAACATATTAAAAAATTTGGTTGAATTCTCATTAAACTCATATGTCTATTTAGAATATATGACAGTAATTAAGAAAACAGGTTATCCTTTTAAGGGGGGTAAATTAAGGGAAATAAAACAAGTAGAACCATTTAAAAATAGGCTTCACATTATTGTAGAATCTTTCTTCTCTAAGAAGGCAGGATACATGATTTTTCAAAAATCACAAAAGATATAGTTGCCACCATCAGTTATAGCCTGGAACTGGCAACTTGTATCCTTCTTTTGCTTCAAAAAAAGTGTAAGAAAGAGTGATAAGATCAACATTCACCATTTTGGGGTCTTCAGCAAATTCAGGATCAATGTAGAAAAAGACTGGCATGTCTACTTCCTCTTGGGGATTAAGCCTTTGTTCTTCGAAACAGAAGCACTAAAAGTTATAAAAAGTTATCTGTTCAGTAACATTTCTATTGTCTTAAAACAATGACAGAATTCATCTCTTGACTTTAATAAGCATACTATTAAATATAATTTTTATGTTCTATGACAGAATATCTTTTCATCTCAAATTGAGTTTTTCCTTTAAAAATTGAGAATTAACAGATTAACTATAATCTTAAAAACACATCCATTTGGTTTAGCTCTCAATCTCTGTGTAGCAAGTATAAACAATGAAGAAAAACAGCTTGAATTAAAAGATATGAATTTTCAGAAATTATGAATATCTGCTAAAATACTGTAGTGAGTTTCATACCAAAGTTTAATGTACTTTCATCATTAGTTTAATGTACTTTCAGCTGTAAGTTTGCTTTTAGTTGTTACCTGTATTTTATTGAAATACTGTCCAGCTTCAAATGGAACAACATTATATGTAGAAATCCCAATTACTGGTTTGTCAGTAGGATTCTTAGCTTTATAAAACGCGAGTGCAGTTTCTCCTGGCACCACCTGTTTTAAAGAAAATATACATGATTGATATTTTATATCTCACTTTATTTAGAGCTCCTTTGTCCCCTATTAAATTAGTCATATTGCTTTTCTTAATCATCAGACCGTATTACTTAAGCTAATTATTTATTACATTAAGCTAATGTAATATTCAGCAAAATAAATTGTGAATATTACCCATAAACATTATATTAGAGTTTCAAACTATTTGCATATGTCAATGAAGAGAACCAGTACTCCATTATGTATTAGTTATAGACTGTCCACTTGTATACCTGAGGTCTTCAAGCAATAGTCTGGATATTGAGTTATTTAAAGTGTATCCAAGGACAAGATAAGTCTATCACAGCCCACGCCTAACTTCTGTTCAACACTAACACCTGAATGTCATGAATAACTAAATATTTTTTTTAAAGGATACCAACATTAAATTTACTTCACAACCAAAAGAAATTAAACTTCCAATCCAAACTGACTCAATAGAACGTTTATTAAACCAAAAAATGTTAAGAATTTCTTTTGAGAAAATAACTAAGAAAAACAGCAAGGCTTTTAAAAAAATAATTCCAAATACTGTCACTTATACCAATTTAGCCACTAATATTTTGTATTCTACCATATGCCTGGGACTCAAAAGATAAGCTATAAAATCCTTAATCATTGAAGAGATTCAGTCGTAGTAACTGAGCTGGGCAAGCTTTTCTAGTAAGTGTTGAAATTATTTCTTTCTGGCTAATCCTCAGCTAATAAGATAATATCAGTTAAAATCTTCCCAGGACTGCTGTTAGTTACAATTTTAGAAAACTTGTAGGTGTAGTTTTATTTGAGTACAACATGAATATTTTATTAGCTACTGATTACTTCAAAGGTCCCAGTTTTGTTTTTTTTTTTTCCTTTTAGAGACAGGAATACTTCTGATATAAACCAATAACCCACTTTTCATTGTAACCTATAATTGTCAAGATTTTTCCCAGAGGAAAAGTTGGAAACTTACTCTGAAAGCTAATGCTACTCCCAACATTAGCGACCAGAGGATTATTTAGTCAACTCTTAGTACGATTTTAATAAAACAGTTTACATTTTTTATTGTTCTAAAATGACTTAGTATTATTACCACATAACTTAAAAGTTCAACTATATATGCTCTAACGTTAGGTGTAGGGCACTAGTGGAAGGTAGTCTATGGGAATAAAAAAATCATAGTACTGGAAACTGTCAGTATTTTGAAATTAAGTTAAATGAGTGACAGTTTAATGAAAGAAGGAATTTATATTGAAAAAAAGCAATCTTTTAATAATTGCTTTAGTCACTTACATATATTTCTGTTTGCTGAGGTCTGAAATTCCACTGCAGACTGGCATGCACATCTGCATTAAAGGTAACTTTAATTATTCGATCTTTAACAGGCACCATGTTTTCAATCTGGTCTGATGAATGACCTGAAACTGCTGATCCTCCAAGTCCAGTAGCCTAGAAAAAGATACTGAATACATTAAACAATACATTTAGGTGTTGATGATCTATTTGATAAAAATTAATATTTTAAAATGATTTAACTGTAATAACCCATTGGAGCCAAGTTACATACTAACACTGACCATTTCCTATCACTTTGTCAATAGTCTCACCACTTTGGGGATGTTAAGAACCTCTATTTATTAAAGTCATTCTGCTTTTCAGCAATCACTCAGTTATCTGGCATGGTCAACTTGATTATCTGGCATGGTCAAAAATGAGTTATTTGGGGAAAACAAATTCTCTTAATAAGAACTATTAACTCACTGATTACAGAGCACAGAACTTCCAGCTTAGCCTTTTATTAATCATCCTTTTACTGCTAGTATTTTATTATTAACTATTATTCATATGTAGAAATAAAATTTACTCACAACCTGGTCATTTCAATGAAAACAACTTCAATAATTCCATTTTTCCCTGTTTTCATCTGGTCTTTTTTCATATCATAGCTTTTGGAGTCCAAATTAGTTTGTTGCTGCATTTCTGTATTCTGCTTTTCTAAAGCATCTTAAGTATTATCATAATGTGTTTGTATCTTTCTCTGTTCTTCTTTGTATAATATAGCTTTTATATGTACCACCAGTTAATCAGAACACCTGATCCCTTAGGTGAAACAACCAGTCATAGGGCTGGATAATGCATCTGACACCTCTTGTTTCTCTTCACTGCCAGTAATTATTTATCTTCAGATGTTTAAAAAAAGAAGTCCTTACTTCCAAGGTCATCATTCTTCTGATGCTTGAGGCTGTCAGAATTCTGGTTTCCAATTTACCTGTTACTATACTAGGAAAAAAATACCAAATTTGAGTCTAGGGGAAGACTGACAGCAAGATATAGTATTACTACATTTTGTTTGTTACACAAGTCAACTAGCTTCACTCAGGCAACAATACTGAATTACTTTATCATCCTAATGGCACCAGAGAGCAAGTCTTTGTACTTGTATATAAGGTATATTCTTCTGTCAAAAAGTGCTGTAATGTTGAGTTTTAATTCCTTTTCCTCAAGAACTTGAGTTACGTAAATAAAATGTGTCCCTCCTCAATAAAGATTCTGATATATTCTTGAATACAGATTGTTCAAGTTTCTAAGTTCAATGATTAGAGAAATTAAAATAGACAAAGAGTGAAAAAAGAAAGTACTGAAAAGAAATTTTGGACTCTAGTTGTGCTATTAGTGAGCTCCAAGAACTGAATGAGCTTCTTTGGTCTACCACTTTACATGCTCATAAAAAGAGGTCTCTGTATAAGTGCTTTATATAATCCTTTATTTCTGGTTTTAAAATTATGTGATTCCTTGAGTAATAAAAGTGTTTTGGAATTATCACTGTTCAACATCCAACTTCTTACAATTACAAATTATTATTTTTTTAACTTCTTGCCTTATGATTGCCACATGGACTTAAACACACACACAATATTGTCAATTACTTTAGTTTGGGGCAGGGTTTCTCAACCTCCTATTATGGGTTGAATAATTCTTTGTTGTGCAGGGAATGTGTCCTGTGCACTCTTGGATATTTAGCAGTATCTCTACCCACCAGATGCCAACAGTATCCTATCCCTACATCCCCTCAGGTTGTAGCAATCAAAAATGTTTCAGATATTGCTAATATTCCCTGAGGAACAAAATCACTCTCCTCCAGCTCCTGGAGGTTTAATGGGAGTGGGTGGAAGGGTGGAATTTATACTTGCTTATTTGGACTCAGTTCTGCTCATGATTTAACCAACTCCTAGTTATAGGGTTCATGGTGGCCTCAGTAGAAAATGTGATGAGCACATTTTATACTCATCCTCCTGAACTCAAGCCCATGCAAATTCACACACAAATGCTGACATTAGGATACTGAAAAGAAAAATCCTTTGAATTCTGCTACTTTACCACCTAAAACAAAGGTAAGATGATCTCCATAAAGACAGGGAAGTACACCAGGCATTAACAATAGTGGCAAGAAAGAGCAGTAAGCCAGGGTTCTAATTCCAGTTGTGATAAAATAGCAATTCCCAAACTTTGCTGCAACATTACAATCTCTGAGGGAATCCTTGAATATTACTGATGCCTGGTTCCCACTCTGATCTTCTGATACAAATGGCAAGGTGTGTGACCTGGGCATCAGAATTTTTAAAAATCATTCCAGGTGATTCCCAATGTACAACAAAGCTTGATAATCATTATCTTAAATACTTAGAATGAACATAATACGTAGCTCTCACTTGTGGCATGACTGTTAAACCAAAATTCCTAGTCTCTACTCTAGATCTCCTAATCTGGGTCTCCAAGATAGTGTCTCTGGCATGTGTATTCAAGAAGCTCCTCAGGTGATCACAATGCCCAGCCAGAGCTGCAAAATACCATTTAAAAACTAAGGAGAAATCTATGAAATAAGTGAAGTTTGACTTTGCCAGTGATTCTCAAGTTTTAGTCAGCCTCAAAATCAGATAGAGGGCTTATTAAAATACAGGTTGCTGGTCCTGCCCCCAAGGTTTGATTTAGTAGTTGTGGAGTTGGGTCCTAGAATTTGTACTTTTAACAGGTTCCTAGGTGACACTGGATGCTGTTGGTCCCAAGGGCCACACTCTGAGAGAACAGCTGCACTATAACTTCTGATCTAAAAGGGAGTCCAGGGCAAGCACATTACAGTTATAATATTGGCGAGAGCGGCCTCAAAGGCCTACCTAATTCATGCCTCTTGTACGGATAAGCAGCCAGTACCAGTTTAAGCACCAGAAACAAGAATACTCCCATTTCCAGGGCTAATCTCAGCACATAAACCGCATGTGGTTCTGAAATGAATGCATTAGTAAGATACATTTTTACAGTGTGTGTGAGCAAGACGGTAAAGGTAACTAACTGCTGGGTACACAATTAGAGCCTGCACATATTTTGGCGAGGTGTGTCTCAGAAATCAGGGAATTTCACTCTGTAGAGTGGTATCAGCACGTGCACTATGGAGGTTTGGGCTCTACTTGAAGCTTTGCCACTTTCCTTGTTGTCCTCAGGTTAAGTCACTGCATTGAGCCTGTTTCAGTCTTTGATAGATGGTCTTGAACATCATTTCCAACTACGGCTCATAGAGCGACCGGTGTCCACGGTTTTCCTGCACCTCCTCCCCTTCTGATCGCGCCTCCCAGTGGCCACCGCTGGCCCCCTACCTGGCAATAGAGGCGATAGAGGGGCACGGCGGCATAGGACGCCCCCAGCATGCCCACGGCGGCCGCGGCCACGTACGTGAGGACCGTCTTGTTCCGCCGCCGCCAGTCCTCCTCCTGCGCGCGAGTGAAAGGGTTCGTGCTCTTCGGCCGCCGCGGCGGCTGCACGGCCGGGCTCCGACCTCCGGGGCTGCAGCGCTGCCACGTCCCGAGCCGCCTCAGGGACGTGGAAGCGCTCCACTCGGCATCTCCCGTCCCATTCCATCCTGGCCTAAGAAACGGTTCTACTGTCTCCGCAGCCGGGGACCCAGGGTGGCTCCAACGCCAGCCACCGAATACCAAGCGCCTCCATCCCGCACGCCAGAGCCCTCCCATATCCCCCGGAAAGAACGTCGGCCTGTCAGGGACGGAACTCAGTTCTCGTGAGGCTTGCTCTGTCTCGCGAGATCTGGGTTGAGCCGCCCGCTGCCTTGGCTACCGGACTCTTCAGGTGGCAGCGCGCGTAGTCGGGCTACGGAGGCCGGGTTGCCAGGTTACGGGTAAGTTCGCGTTTCTCTGCGTGACCGTTCCTCCGAATGTGTACGTCCCTCCAGTGTCTCTCTAACTTATTTTTGGGAAAACGCAGTTGTGTCCTCCATGTGCAAGGTTATCTTCACTTGGGGTTGTGCCTCTCATCCTTGTAAACTCTTCCAGCCTTTGTTTCGACCTGCGTCCCCCAGTGGCCGTTCCCCTGCTGTCTGTTCCCCGGGGCGCCCTGATCCCCGGCTCCCGCGCTCCACTGGGGCGCAGGGATCGCATCTTTCGGGGAGCCGTCCCGTGTCACCCGGACTCTCCGGACACCCGCATTTTCTCTGCCCCTGGGCGTGGGGCTCCCACGGCTCTGACGCCCCTTTACGACTTGCCCAGTGAAAATCGCCACATCTGAAGCGAGAGGAACGCTGTCAAACTGAAGTCTGGAAGAGAGTGACAGGGACGTTTAAGGAAAGATTGAAGGAAAAGAACCCGTGGGAGAGGGAGGACAGCTTTCTGCAATTAGTCCTACGGGACAAACTGGAAGGGAACAGTTTGCATAGCCGATTTTATTGCCATAGGAGGAGCATCTTTCTAGAAGCTGTGAAATCATGCTGAAGAGCTCAGGTTCCCAGGTCGGGCAGTTCTGGTTTCTTACCCCGGACCTCACCCGGGCTCTGTGTCCCCAGGCCCGTTATTTGACCTCTCTAAGAACTGGTCGCCTTACTTGTAAAATGCAAATCGTAATAGTAAATGGGAGAATGTGTATAAAGTGATTTTTCACGATGCCTGATGCATAGGAAGAACTTGGTAGAAGTTAGGCTCTATTTTTTTTTTTTTTAATGGGCAGAGCCAGTCTAATTTTCTCTACTTTGTAGATGTGGAAACAGAAAGCCTGAGACACTTTGTCATTCAATATTTATTTATTTATTGCAATCAACCGTGGGCGGGATACTATTCAACCTGCTGGAGCTATAGACTGAACAAATTAGACAAAGTTTGTTATGGACCAGTGCTTTCCACTGAGGGACTCAGGAGATTATCAAGTACCAGGTACATAAATAAGGGAAGTTCAGGTAACAGTGCAATGAAGACAAGGGACTAGCACAATGTGATTGAGAGTGATGGGGAAGAAGATAGAAAAGTAAGGTCTTTCTGAAGAGGTGACATTTGAGAATTGTCTTGAATGATAAGGAGCTACTGACACAATGATAATTCCAGGCCCTGCAAAGGCCCAGGGGAAAGAAAGAGCTAGATATGATAGAAGAACACAAAGCAGGCCGGTGTGTTCCTAGTATAGTGAGGGAGGAAATGGGGTCAGAGCAGGTGTACAAAGGCCTGATAATACTGAGCCTTTCAAGCCATGTTCAAGGATTTGAATTATATTCTAACAGTAATAGGAAGCTTTTGGAGTGTTTTAAGAATTCAAGTGATATGATCTGATTCACATCTTTTTTTTTTTTTTTTTTGAGACAGTCTCACTTTGTCACCCTTGGTAGAGTGCCATGACATCTTAGCTTACAGCAATCTCAAACTCTTGGGTTCAAGTGATCCTCTTGCCTCAGCCTCCCAAATAGCTGGGACTACAGGCACCTGCTACAAAGCCCAGCTATTTTTTAGAGATGAGTTCTTTCTCTCTCTGTCTCAGGCTGGTCTCAAACCTGTGGACTCAGGCAGTCCACCTGCCTCGGCCTCTGCAGTGCTGGGATTACAGGCGTGAGCCACCGTGTCCAGCCCTGATTCACTTTTTTTCTTTTTTTAAATAAAAGATACTGGTTATTTTATGCAGAGTGAATTCAAGGAAGGAGGACAAAAAAGTGAAAGTAGCAGTTAGAAGGCAGTTGCAGTAATGAAGGTGAGTGATGATGGTCACCTTGAATGAGTAATTGATTAACTTGTGGTCACAGGCCAGAAAGTTGCAAAGGGAATAAAATCCAAGTATCCTCTGACTCCTTTCTACTCTGATACAGTCTCAAAAATTTTAAACTTCTATGATTCTACAAATTTATTCATATTGTGTTATGACAATGTTTGAAAATCTTTTCATCTGTGTATTTCTTGGTTCTTGTACCGGATTTTCAGTTCTTTCAGGATCAGACATCTCATATTTAGATTTTCTGACAGCATACACTCAAATACCATGTAGGCATTAATGTCCTTGAAGCCAACAGTACATTTCCTCTGATTATTATTTTTTTCTAGGCACCCCTTCCATGTAACTCTAGATAGCAGTATAAATATATATTGGGAATAGTGTTTTTGTCTTGGAGTCTCTCCTATTTTATTTTTTATAGTTGCAAGTTGTGTTCCTCCACAGTGAATAATTTTGCTAGCAGCAAAGTGGCATTGGTCTTTATACTTTCTACTTTAATAAAGGAAACTATGCATTATATCTGGTCTTCATACAATAATGTAAAATAACAATTCATATTTACTGGATAACTAAAATTTTTTTTATATTTCACTTATTATGTAAAACATCATTTAGTTAAATCTCCAACTAACTTTCACTTTGAAACAATTTAAAGTTTACAAAAAAGTTGCAAAAATAGTACATAGATTTCCTACAACCTTTTTTATTCCCCTGCCTCATATTGGAATAATAAAAGTTATCTTGGGCCATACGTTAAATTCACAAACACTAATGAAGTCCGATTAGCCAAAAAACAGGTCCATGCATACTTTTCATAATATCTGACACCTCCGAGAAATAAAAAAGTTGTGACAAAAATCAGTATGCAACCCTCAGGCTGCAGTTCAGCCACTCCCGAATAGACTTTCCAGTCTTTAGCATTTTTGTACCATTTGAGATTAGATTGTAGACATGATGTTCCAGAGTTATAAATTTCGTATTTAACTTGTTTATTTCCTAATTACAAGGACACTTTCTTATTCATAACCACAGTATAGGCATCAGTATCAGGAAGTTAACATTAATCTAATGGTACCATATGTAATCAGTTTTGGGCTGCCAAAATACCACAGTCTGGGTTGGATAAACAACAGAAATTTATTTCTCGTGGTTCTGGAGGCTGGAATGTCCAAGATCAAGGTGCCAGAGGATTCAGTTCCTGGTGAGGGTTCTTCCTGGCTTATAGACATCTGACATCTTGCTGTGTCCTCCCATACCTGGGAGAAGTGAGTGAACTCTCTTTTCATAAGGACGCCAATCCCATGGGATCAGGGTCCCACCCTTATGACCTCAGTTAGCCCTAATTACTTCTTAATCCAAATGCAGCTACACTTGGGGTTAGGGCTTTGACATAGTAATTTTGAGAAATACATTCATTAAGGCCTTAATACCATGTTATCAATGAAGTTCCTTTAAGTTATCCTACTTATCTCTATAGTTTTCATTTTGGATCTAGGATCTAGTCCAGAATTAGTTACTGTTTTTAGATGTTATGTCTCTTTAGTTTTCTTCAGTCTGGCATAGTTCTTCAGTCTCTCCTTGTCTTTCATTAACCTTGACATTTTTGAAGAATATAGGCTAGTTCCTTGGCATGATGTCCCATGATCTAGGTTTGTCTGTGTTTCCTCATGGTTTCTGAACCTTTGGCAGGAACACCATGGAAAGATGCTGTGCTTCTCTCAATGAGCCCTCTTAAGAGTCACATGGTGTCAATTTATTCCAATACTGTCATGTTAACTTTTATCTCTAACATTATATCTGCCAGGTTTCTCTATTACAAGGTTAAGTAATAAATATGGAGAGAAGCTTTGAGACTATAAATATTCTGTTTCAATCAAACTTTCTCCTTCCAGATTAAGCACCCATTGATGATGCTTGTCCAAAGGTCTTATTACTGTGATGGATGCCAAATGACAGTTTTCTAATGTCATTACTCCCAGATTCATTGGTTGGCATTTAACTGTAAGGTAGAATGTTCCTTTCTCCTCTATAGATTTTTTATTTATTCATTTGTTTATATCAGTATAGACTCATGAACTCCTATTTTAATAAAGGGTTAACATTTTTTTACTATCATTTTTTTAAATTCCAATTCAAAATTTTCCTAGACTTAACTATTAGAAGCCCCGTTTTGACTTGTTCCCTCCTTTCTTTGATCACTGCTCTGCTTTCTGGCAAAGCAAAATAGGCAAGGCTCACCTTTTATTTTCCAATCCTAGCCTTGGAGTAAACCATTTCTGCAAGCAGTTTTGGTTCCCTTAGTGGAATGTGCATTTTGAAACACAATCTGGTGCTAGAAATGTTCGTTATTTGAGTGTCATTTCTTCTAGACCATCTCAGCAGAGAGAACTAGACAATTTGTCCATATAAAAACATAAGAGATACGTGTATGTTTGTCCAACAGTGAGAAATCTGGCTGTCGTTATCTTCAAGGTATTTACTTACTTGCACAATACCTCCCGTATGTTAACAAATTACTGTAGCTGAGAGCTTGACCCCAGACACATGAGCTCATCCTTACATGGTATGTCAGCCCCAGGCTGCTACTCAGCACCATCCAAATGCTCAGAATGACAGAAGTGAAGATGAAGAAGGAAAGAGGAAAATCTAACTAGGAGGTTCAGCTCCAGACATTTTAGAAAGGGTATGAGGAAGGAGGAAAGGCCACTAAGATAATTTGGTTCTAGAAGCAGACCTTTCCCTTATTCTTTTCCTAAGCTTAGCCCATGAAGAGGCCAGTCTCCCAATTTTACAGTGGAGGAAATGGGCTTAGAATGAATGGAAAAGTACCTTGTCCAACTTTATTTGGCTGGACATTGGCAGAGCTAGATTTTAAGCCTGGTTATTTTCTGACTCCGTGCCCCTTGCTATTTTTACCGCATCTTATAGAAAGTAGCTTTGCAATGGATGGCACCAAACAGCAACAAAACACAGCAGCGTTTCTTTCCATTATTAGGAAATATTTCTTTGCTTCTCTGTCATTTTAAAATCACTATTAATGCAATTGGATGCCTATTTGTAATGGATGGCACAGTTTGAAATTATTTCTAAGCCAAAACAAATAGGTAAATTGAATATAGGATTGGGATCAGAGACCAAGGTTGAAACTAGGATCCAAGGAGTTCTTATGAAAATAAAAAGCACAATAATAATGCAACATTGGGAAAGGCCAAAATAATATTTTCTGTAAAGCTTTAATGAATACATGACCCTGGGCTTTAATTCTTTTTTTTATTGTTATTGTTTTTTTTTATTTTTACATATACAAGTGTTAATTAAGTTTCCACTTGTTGCCTTCACAGAATTTAAAAGGCTTAAAATTTAATAACAATAACAATGTTTCAGACAAAGACTAGAAACAAAAACCACATAAAGAATGAACAAAGATAAATACATTCAGAAAAGAAAACAGACGATTACTGCATCAAAATATTAAGCAATATTAATAATAATAATGCCAAGAAAGTAACATTTATATTGTCAAATAAGTGTATGTCTATTATAGAGTGCTTTGACTCTGAGGCTCAGTATGAAGTCATCAGTTAACTTCTTATTTTTTTTTAAAGTCTCAAAAAATAGACAACTAACATTATATAAATAAAAGTAAATGAGAGTTTCAAAAAACAGATCACACCAAATCTTACAGACAATAGAAAAAGAAGAAATATTTTAAAATCACTCCACCTGATCTGGATACACCTGATATTGAAATTGGAGAAAATATATTGTTATAAAGGGAAGTTACAAACATATTTCACTTAGAAGTGAGGATGCAATATCCTAAACAACATATTAACAAATTGTCCTAAAACAACATATTAACAAATTATCTATATTTTTACTGGACAAGATCTGTAAGTGAACATGTCACTTTTGAATCTGAGCCCTTGATTAAAAGTAAGTAGCCAGGGCGGCGCCTGGGGCTCAGTGAGTAGAGCACTGATCCCATATACCGAGGGTGGAGGGTTAAAACCCAACCCCGGGCAAACTGCAACAAATATATCGCTGGGCGTTGTGGCAGGTGCCTGTAGTCCCAGCTACTCGGGAGGCTGAGGCAAGAGAATCGCCTAAGCCCAGGGGTTGGAGGTTGCTGTGATCTGTGATGTCACGGCACTCTACCAAGAGTGACAAAGTGAGACTCTGTCTCTAAAAAAAAAAAGAAACCCTTTGTGTATACTCTGTAGCCTGGTTAGAACCACTCCATGGTTGGTGGACTCTTATCTGGAAAAAATGCTGGTCAGTGCAATGCTGAAACCACAGAAAGAGAGAAAGGGGTCACGAGATAGGTTTCTGTTTAGCCCTTAGGGAAGAAAGCCCACTGGTTGTTAGTGAGGGAGGAGGTATAATGATGCATCCCATCACGGCTGGGAACTTAGTTTTAAGTCTCTGTGGTTTGGTCTCCTTGGCCAAGAGGGGTCTGTTCAGTTGGTGGGGATTTAGGATTAGCTGGAGACCCAGGAAAGTCTGTGGCGTAGATTCAGTCCGAGTCCAGTGGCCTGAAAAGCTGATGGTGTAAGTTTTAGCTGGAGTCAGAGGGCCTGAGAACCAGGAAAGCCAATGGTGTAAGTTTCATTCATAGTCCAAAAGCAGGAGAAGACTGATGTCTGTCTTGAAGCTACACAGAAAGAATTTTTAGCCTTTTATTCTATTCAGGCTTTTAACACTATGGTCCCCAATCCCCGGGTCACTAGTATCCATCCATGGCCTGGTGGGAATAAGCAAGAGGTGAGTGATAGGTCACAGAGTGAAGCTTCTTCTTCTTCTTTTTTTTTTTTTTATTTGAAACAGAGTCTTACTCTGTCACCCTGGAGTTGAGTGCTGTGGCATCATTATACCTTATAGCAACCTAAAACTCCTGCGCTCAAGTGATCCTCCTGCCTCAGCTTCCCAAGTAGTTGGGACTACAGATACCTGCCACAACCTCCCCTGCCCCCGGCTAATTTTTCTACTTTAGAAGAGACAGGATCTCACTCTTGCTCAGCCTGGTCTTGAACCCTCAGCTCAAGCAATCTAGCTGCCTTGGCCTCCCAGAGTGCTAGGATTACAGGCATGGCTACCATCCCTCACCTACTTCATTGGTATTTACAGTCTCTCCCCACTGCTCACTGCCTGACCTCTGCCTCCTGTCAGATCAATGGCAGCACTGGATTCTCATGGGCGTGCAAACCCTACTTACTGTAAAACTGTACATGTGACAGACCTAGCTCAGGGCTCCCAGTGCTTCTGTATTACTGTGAGTTGTATGATTATTCATTATAGATTACGTTGTAGTAATAGTAGAAATAAAGTGCGTAATACATGTAATGAGCTGGAATCACCCTGAAAATATCCCCCCCACCCCAGCCCATGGCGAAATTGTCTTACATGAAACTGGTTCCTGGTGCCAAAAAGGTTGGGGACAACTGCTTTAATGGATTACAAGAGGCCCACTCATACTGGAGAGGACAATCTTCTTCACTCAGTCTACTGATTTGAATGTTGATCTCGTCCAGAAACACCATCATAGACACATCTAGAAATAATGTTCAACGAAATATCTGGTACCTCGTGTCATGTTGACACAAAATTAACTGTCACAGGAGTGGGTCTTAGGAAACCCTCGCACAAGCATACTTCAGCTTTAGCCCTGAAGAGACTGAAAAATCAGCCATCTCTAGCCCTCAATTGCAATACCAGTTGAGTCAGTTCTTGGTAGGGGTCACTGGCCTGGGTGGGTCAGCTAGTGCACTGGAATGCAAGGCCCGGAAGGTATCTCAAAAACTGGCCTTAGGTTTCACAAGGATGTTGTTAATAGGGAAGGTTAAGAATATGACTATCAGCTATGTGACTCCTGAGTAGCAATTACAGGAAAGCAAACTAGGAAATGGCTGGTTATTATCATTATTTATAGTTATGCCTGTGCCTTTGCAAAGTTTAGGCTCTTACGCAGTTCTCACCTTGGCACCTTTATCCATTTGTAAAGGGCAGTTTCAATTGGAAATATAGGATGAACAAGAGGAAGTTTTTCTCCTTAAAAATCTCTGTCTACAGGGTGGTGCCTGTGGCGCAAAGGAGTAGGGCGCCGGCCCCATTTGCTGGAGGTGGCAGATTCAAACCCAGTCCTGGCCAAAAAAAACAAAAAACAAAAGACAAAAAAAACTGCAAAAAAGGCTCGGTACCTGTGGCTCAAGTGGCTAAAGTGCCAACGTACACCTGAGCTGGTGGGTTCGAATCCAGCCCGGGCCCGCCAAACAACAATGACGGCTGCAACCAAAAAATGGCTGGGCGTTGTGGCGGGTGCCTGTAGTCCCAGCTACTTGGGAGGCGGAGGCAGGAGACTTGCTTGAGCCCAGGAATTGGAGGTTGCTGTGAGCTGTGATGCCACAGCACTCTATCCAGGGTGACAGCTTGATGCTCTATCTCAAAAAA
>CAUYON010105842.1:0-13242 GCA_963573935.1 Arctocebus calabarensis | reverse complement strand
ACCTTCTAGAGAAGAGCTCAGCTTCACAAACACTTGGTTTCAACAGAGACACAGGGTACTTGAGGTTTTTGTAACTCTTTGGGGCTCCACCTTAGTACGAAGATTCAGGTCCTTGAAGAGAGGTCAGTGGGTCCCATTCTGTGGACTTTCACACTCAGCTCAGCTCTGTCCATCTCTGCTTCACACTTGGGTGAGACACATGTGTGCACAAGTAATTGTGCTTCCACTACCGCACCATCACTACCATGAAATAAGCTTCATGCAATGCAACACACACTGTCCCAGCTCCGTTCCCACACTGTCCCATCATCCATCTCTGTTCTTCAAACCTCAACCTTACTTTTAAGCTGCTCAGGATCCCAGTATGGCCAGGGGCTTCTGCTTTTCCCTGCCTGCCCTTCCCCAAGCTACCGTCTGTGTTCAGGGATGGAGGCTTCAGTGCAGGAAATGGTAAGAGGCTTTGGGGGGGTCTAGAGAGGGGCTGGGGGCAGGTGCTTGCCAAGGCTGAAGGAGGCAAAAATCTAGGGAAAAGTCGCCTGTTTGCCGGTTCTTAACCCTTCTAATGCCTCAACCCTTTAATATAGTTCCTCGTGTTGTGGTGACCCCCAACCATAAAATTATTTTCACTGCTACTTCATAACTGTAATTTTGCTAGTTATAAACTGTAATATAAATATCTGACGTGCAGGATGTGTTTTCCAATGGTCTTAGGGGTTGTGACCCACAGGTTGAGAACTGCTGTATGATACTAGGCCTGAGATCCACTCAGAGGGGCAAGGCCAGGACCCCTCCCACCTTCTATGCTTTCCCCATGGGAAACCTGTCACCAGTGTCCTGAAAGTGAGTGGCGAGGGACCCAAAAGAAATATACAGCTCAACCAATATGGACTATCAGGGGCCTGGTGGGAGTGAAGAGGTGGCTGAAATATTAAACAGGGGACAGAAGTCCTCTGTGAGACGGTGACATCAGAACAAACAGGTAAGGAAGGAAGGGTGCTTGTTACCTGCAGCCAACAGGCAGAAGAGGTCTAGAAAGACAGACATCTACCATTATGGTTCTGAGGCAGGAGCAATGTGGGGAACAAAAAGAGGCCCATGTGGCTGGAGCAGAGCCAATGAGCAGTACTCAAGCACTTGAGGCCAGAGAGGTCCTAGGCAAGCAAATCAGGGAGAGCCCAGGACTGCACACGTAAAGGATGTAGTTTCCCACCTCTTATAAGTAAATGTGTACCGTTTTTCTTTCCTTTATACAACAGTGCCCTGAATGCACTATTGACTGCCATGAGTTAACTTGGGTTTTCATACCCAAATGTTGTTGACCAATCACAAGTTATCACGTGTTTGCACTTGCACTAGGTTTTGCATGTTTTTATGTAGGAAGTAGGTAATGTAGGAAGTTGTAAAAGCTCTCTTGATTGTCACACCAGAATAATTAAAAGTGACATGAGATTGTGTCTAGGTAAAATTACTTGTCAACAATATTTTGGCCTCGTACAGTGGCTCATGAGAGTAATCCTAGCACTCTGGGAGTATGAACAGGTGGATTGCTTGAGCTCAGGAGTTCGCAATCTTCCTCAGCAAGACTGAGACCCAGTATCTACCATAAATACAAAAAACACTAGCCCGGCATTGTAGTGGGCGCTGCAAGTCCCAGCTACTTGGCAAGATGAGGAAGACAATTGTTTGAGCCCAAGAGTTTAAGGTTGCTGTGCGTTATGATGCCACAGCACTCTACCCAGGGCAAGAGTAAAAAAAGAAAGAAAAACAATGTATTAAGATACAATGTCCTTAGCCGGACGTTGTGGCGGGCGCCTGTAGTCCCAACTACTCAGGAGGCTGAAGCAAGACAATCGCCTAAGCCCAAGGAGTTGGAGGTTACTGTGAGCTGTGACACCACAGCACTCTACCAAGGGTTAATAAGTGAGACTCTGTCTCACAAAAAAAAAAAGATACAATGTCCTAGCTTAGTGCAGTGACTCATGCCTGTAATCTTAGCATTCTGGGTGCCCCAGACAGGTGGGCTGTTTGAGCTCAGGTGTTTGAGACTAGCCTGTGCAACAGCGAGACCCTGTCATGACTAAAAATAGAAGAAAATTGCCAAGTGTCATGGTGGGCACCTGTATTCCCAGGTACTAGGCAGGCTGACACAAGAGGATGCTTGATCCCAAGAGTTTGAGGTTCTTGTGAGGTATGATGATGACATGAAACTTTAGCCTAGGCAACAGAGCACAGTTTACAATGTCTTACATATTCCAACACAGTATAACAAAATTGTTCCTTGGGGCCATGGTGTTTTCTCATGTTAAGACAGGTCAAGAGACATATGAGTGATATATGCTTCCCGAGGCCCCACGTGCAAAACTTCCATAATTTAAGTACAACTCACACGGCGGTTTCCATGTTAAATATTTGACAAGAAGTTCCATGAGCCCCAGGGAGCACAGGATCATTCTGCTCTGAGACATGAGGACTGCAGGAGAATATGTTTCACAGTCTTGAGAAAGTCCCCTTAGGACACATGAAGGTGGAGATGCCTATTACTTGGCCCGCCAGAGAGGTGAGGACACAATGAGACACTGAATTCTAGAGATCAAGGGAGAGAGCAATAGGGGAAATGGAGTCATGTCACAGGGGTTTAAACCATGAGATGATGTAATAATGAAAGGCAGGGTGTGGACAGAAATGACAAAAGATTCAAGGAGGAAATTCTGAGCCAGCCTGGTGCCTCAGACTTGTAATCCTAGCACTCTGAGAGGCCGATACAGGTAGATCCTTGCAGCTGATGAGTTCTAGACCAGCCTGAGCAACAAAGAGGTAGTGTGTCTCCTAAAATCAGAAAAATTACCCAAGTGTTATGTTGGGCACCTCTACTCTCAGGTAGTGGGGAAGCTGAGGCAAGAGGATGTCTTGATCCAAGAGTTTGAGGTTGCTGTGAGCTATGATAATGCTGGGGCACTCTACCAGGTGATAGACACTCCGCCTCAAAACATAAATAAATAGCTCAGCACCCCTAATACAGTGCTTATGGGAACGAGCCACATATACCAAAGCTGGTGGGTGTGAACTCTGCGCCAGGCCAGCAAAAGAACAATAACAACTGCAACAAAAAATGGCCAGGCCTTGTGGCATGTGCCTGTAGTCCCAGCTACTCAGAAGGCTGGGCAAGAGAATTGCTTAAGCTCCAAGAGCGGGAGGTTGCTGTGAGCTGTGACAACATGGTACACTACCAAGGGTAATAAAATGAGACTCTGTCTCCCTTCCACCAAAAAAAGAAAATGTTTTCCCCTTAATGTTTGAAATATGAAAAACTACTCGTTCTGGACACTGAATATTTTACCTCTAGTCACTAGTATGTGACTAGTATGTGTGTGGTTTCCTCCAGTGACAACTTCTTTGGGGGACTCCCACCTGGGTGCCTCATAATCTAACCCAATTTTGATTGTAAGGACATGTGGATAGGGTCAGAGCCCACAAGTCAAGGGCTCTGACCCTATCCACAGTTACAAAGACTGTCCCTCCCTTCACATGTGAATAAAAATATGGTTTCCAACACCCCTCCTAGGTTTTCATTAATCTGTGAGAATGACTCTTGCTTCTGTCTGTTCATGTATGTGCTCTGGAATATTTCTGTATCAAGTGAATCAGCCTACGAAAAATGTTGTTCTAAGTTTAGAAATAGTTAACGAAAATAAGAAAATGTGACCAAAGAGTCATAAAACACACAATTTATAGCTGTTCAGTCGTAAGTTCTGGTCCCTTCTGGGGACCTGGGACTGGCATTTGATGTGGGCAGCCTGGTGGGACTGAGCCCGACAACTGATCTGACCCCATGTCCAGGTAGACAGTGTGATAACTCAGTTCTCTTATGGACACCCTATGGCTATCTGATGGACAGCTCCATGTTGATGAGGAGTGACCCCGACACATGTCAATGACCAGAGGTGGCATATTCTATGTTGAGCAGTCACAGACTTCCTGATTATAAAAGTAGGAAAAACACTTTGGTTTTTCCTCCTATCGCAGGCACTGCTCCACTCTCTACCCCATCTCAGAAAAAGAGAAGAGGGTGACCCACAATGGAATGAGTCAACTCACTGCCCTCTGGCTGAATCTGGGCTACAAGTAGAGGCTAGCCTGTGAGGCCAGGAATTGTTTCATGCACCAGCATTAGGGACAGGAATTGTGCAATTCTCAACTTCATCTCTATATTTGCAAGTATATGCTAAAAAATTAGATTAAAATTGGGAAAACACTGTCTCACAACTTAATCATCACGCAATCACCTCAAGACTCATCTGGGCTTAGGGCTCTACTGTCTTCACTTCCTTGTGTTTCTCTCCCTCATTCTCCACAAACCTGTCGTCACCTTCTCTCCCCTGCTCTTGCTTTTCTCTTCTCCTCTGTGGCTCCCCCTGGGCTTCTGCTTCTCATTTTGTTGCCCTTTCTCTTGCTCTTTCTCCTTGTTTTCCTTCTATTCTTTTTTTGACTGTTCTGCTCTGTTTGTAAAAAGTGTCACTTTTTGCAGCTCTCTCTCCCCAATCTTATGACTATCCCAATCTCATATACCTTTCCCTCTTTTTTCCCCATCTGCTCCAACTGTTAAATTTTGCCTTCCCTGTTACATACCCTGTCTTCTCTCCTATCCAGCTTTGGTTCCTTCTCTGCTCTTTTTCTCACCAGGTGCCCCTCTTCTAGTATCCAAGAACCAGGCTGCTCTGTCTGTCCAGACTCCCAATCATTCCTGCCCTCCCAGGACTCTGTCTGAGGCCCCTCTTCA
Source organism: Arctocebus calabarensis (assembly GCA_963573935.1). Classification (NCBI taxonomy): domain Eukaryota; kingdom Metazoa; phylum Chordata; class Mammalia; order Primates; family Lorisidae; genus Arctocebus; species Arctocebus calabarensis. Next base: position 8,465 of record CAUYON010105842.1, on the reverse strand, counting down.
TTTGCTGCCAGTGGCCCTATGTTAGTTTCCTTCATCTGTCAGGCCATCTAGGTTTTCCAAAAATTGCTTCAGGGATTTTCCCTACATTCCCCACCGCCTAACCACTGGTGTCCTTCCTTCTGATAGGTTGGTCAGAAGAACTCCAAAATCAGGAGCAAGCATGGGCCATCTATTTTAAGCACAAGGCACTCTATCTTGGTTATACAGTGACCTATGCTGAAACCTACTCCTTCAGGGACTCACCAGAAGGAAGGAGGAACTATGGAACAGAATGGCTCCAGGGGGGCTAAACCTTAAACAGTAGCATCTCAGTAGGAAACCAGCTGGAACCCTATATTGCAACAATCACTAGGACACCAAAGTAACACTCTCAGTCACTCAACCTACCAAAAACCTTTGAAAGCTAAATGCACTATTGCTCTTCTGGGATGGTGCCTTTTGAGTCTCAGCCTGCTTTCACTCAGGTACCAAATAAACTTTAGCTATTGATCTACATCAGGCTTTGTGACTTGATTGGCTCCACTGCTACCTTACACCTTCTCTTTCACTCTCCAGTCTCTTTGCAAATCCCTCCCATGTCCTCTAGTGGGCAATATGCATGGTGTTGCAGGAAGTTTAAGCCCAGTGGAGAAATACCCAAACGCCCTGTTTAAAAGAGGGAGGGGGCGGCACCCGTAGCTCAGTGGGTAAGGCACCAGCCATATTCACCTCCTTGACCCGGCCAGGGCCAGCTAAACAACAGTGACAGAAGCAACAAAAAATATCTGGGTGTTGTGGTGGGCGCCCATAGGTCCAGCTACTTGGGAGGCTGAGGCAAGAGAATCCCTTAGGCCCAGCAGTTTGAGGTTGCTGTGAGCTGTGACACCACAGCACCCTACCAAGGGTAACATCTTGAGGCTCTCTCTCAAAAAAAGAAAAAAAGAAGAAAAGAGGGGCAGCACCTGTGGCTTAGTGAGTAGGGCGCCAGACCCATATACCGAAGGTGGCAGGTTCAAACCCAGCCTCGGCTGAACTGCAAAAACAAAAAAATAGCTGGGCGTTGTGGTAGGTGCATGTAGTCCCAGCTACTCGGGAGGCTGAGGCAAGAGAATCACCTAAGCCCAGGAGTTGGAGGATGCTGTAAGCTGTGTGATGCTACGGCACTCTACCAAGGGCGATAAAGTGAGAGTCTGTCTCTACAAAAAAAAAAAAAAGAAAAAAAAGAAAAGAAAAGAGGAAGGGCTCTGGTTGGCGCCCGTAGCACAGTGGTATAGAGCAGGCCACATACACTGAACCTGGGGGGGTTCAAACCTTGCCTGCTAAACAATGACAACTGCAACAAAAAAATAGTTGGGTGTTGTGGCAAGCACCTGTAGTCCCAGCTACTGAGAGACTGAAGCAAGAGAATGGTTTAAGCCCAAGAGCTGCAGGTTGCTGCGAGCTGTGATACCATTGCACTCTGGCGAGGGTGACATAATGAGACTCCCTCTTCAACCAAAAAAAAAAAAAAAAAAGGAAGAGCTTCATTCTAGCCAGGGGAGCAGAGGCTGACTAGAGTCCACAATGGTCTCACTCTCTGACAGTTTCCATCTTCTTTTTTTTTTTTTTGAGACAGAGTCTCAAGCTGTCACCCTGGATAGAGTGCCATGGCCTCACAGCTCACAGCAACCTCCAATTCCTGGGCTCAAGCGAGCCTCCTGCCTCCGCCTCCCGAGTAACTGGGATTACAGGCGCCTGCTACAACACCCAGTCATTTTTTTGATTGCAGCCATCATTGTTGTTTGGCGGGCCCAGGCTAGATTCGAACCCACCAGCTCAGGTGTATGTGGCTGGCGCCTTAGCCTGCTGAGCCACAGGCACTGAGCCAGGTTCCATCTTCTTTTATCTCCAGTCAAAACTTCCATCCCAAGGGTGCCTTTCTCATTGGTCAGTTTCAATCAAGCTAGAAAAGCAGGCAGCAGCTTTTATCAAAGGGTAAGCAAGTATTAGTTTCTAGGTCCCAGCAAGTTAAGTGTCTTCAGATTCTTAAGACTGAGTCACCATGTGACTGAGTCACATGAGGACACCCTTGCAGGTTTGTCCTTGGGTCCTTCTTGAGACCTCTGTTTTTCTAGACCTCACTTTCCCAAGGTAACCTCTCTCATTGGGTCTCACTGTCCCTCTAAGTTTTCCTATTTCCTTCGTCTTCCTCTCCATCTCTGTTACTCCACACATTCATCAATAATAAATAGGAGAGGTGGAGCAAGATGACAGTTGGGACGGACGTGTAGCCCATCTCTCCCTAGTTATCAGGTGAGAGGGAGGGGGCTCTGGATCTTTCCCTACGTGGATTATTGGAGTGGATAGACAGCTGGAGATGCTCGGCAAATTGGTGGATTGCTGTGTTTGAGGTGTAATTCAAAACCACGGATTTTGCTGTGGAGTTTCCCCCCTGCCCAGCCGCGCTGGCCAGCAGCCAGCCCCTCCCTCATGGAGGGCAGCAGTTTGCAATTCACAAAATTTGATGAAAATTTCGCTGACGTGTGAATTCCTAAGCGGAGTTAGACGTCCAGAAAGGGGTGCCCCTCACAGCCACAGAGGGCTGGGCAACCCAAGGGAAAATTGAGGGGAGGAGAACCCGCCTGGAAAAACAGATATTTTGAATTGTCCGAAATGGCGGACACCTTTTCCCAGAACAGCAGGAGAAATTGAACGGTCGGTACCATCCTTGGTGGAGAATATTGGTGAGGTCTGGCTGTTCAGGCTGCATGGGGAACTGGGGCTCAATGGAGGGACTCTGAGCCTCATAACTTGGGGAACAGATCCCCACACACTGCAGCTGCAGGAGCAGAGGTGGCTGCCAGAGCAGAGGCAGCCAGCTCCTCCACACAGCCAATTGCAGTTGCCAGTTCATGGGAGAACGTGGGAGCAGAGTGGAAAGATTTGTGAAGTGTGGACTCCTGCACTGAGTATGGAGGTCGGATAGGTGTGCCATCTGGAACAGAGCACCCAAAGTGGGGCAACATTTAGGAAACAAACTTTTACAGAAGCTCCAAAAATGGCGACCAGCCAGGTAGAGTGGTTACCCTGGTAACAATGTAAACTGTGAATCAGGTATAAGCTTGGGAACAACTCACAGCCCCACCTGGTGTCCAGAAAGTATATTGTATTATAAATTTATTCCTACTAAAGTTGACATCTATCTCATACGTGTAGATGTGTATTTATATATATATATAATACACACACACACACACACACACACACACACATATATATACACACAAGAATAATATTTTTGAGGTCGGTGCCCTTTTTTTGTTTGTTTTTTTCTTTTTTCCCATCCTTTTCTTGGAGAAGCTATTAATTTTTTATTTTTTCTATCTTTAATTTTATTTTACTTTTTCCTTTCTTCTTTTTAAACTCTTTTACAAAGACTACTTTTTCTTCTATTCTTTCTCTCTTCCTCTTTGTCCCTTCTTACAGTTTCTGAGAGTGCTTACATCAGATTTTTTAGAGGCTTTTTTTCAATTATTTTACAATTATTATTTTTATTGTAGATTTTTTTATTTGTTTGTTTTGTATTGTCTGTATGTCTTTGTGTTTCTGACTGTGCATGCATCTGTGGGCTTGTGTGTCTGGTAGCTTTTTTATCTGTTTATTAGTTCATTTGGTCTCAATGTGATTGGTGTTCTGCTAAATCCTTGGATTGGCTATTTTCCCTAATTCCAATTTTCACATCCAACAAGAACAAGGGGAAACAGGGTACCACGGCTGATTGGAGCCAGCTCCCAACCAAGGCTCCAGTCTGGAGGGAGAGATAACAGCCAGAAAGAACCCAACTAAGCCGAAGAAGGGGAGCTGAGCTGAGAGATGAGATAGATAATTGCTCGTCTTCCCTGCTGAGGCAAGCTTCAACCCCAAAGAAACTATTTTCAGTACAGATCTTGTCCCAAAGAGGTTGTGTGGCCATCCCCTCCCCTAAGAGAGCTGCTTGCTTACTGTGTGATTTCTACTGGTGAGCAATAAACTGAGGCTCTCCTTCCTCACCCCACTGAAGGGAATTGATGGAAGTTAGGACTCCTTCTCAAGAGAACACCTACTGAGAATCTAGGAACTCCCTTGTCTGGTAGGAAATTTGAACAAATGTTTTCCTTGCCACCTTGATCCTTCAGTCTACCCTCCCACCCCTGGCCTGGCAGTCTATAAGTCCAACTCCTCCAGAATAAAGATTGTCTGCATTTCTTAGCTAGGACCGGACATTGCATAGAGAGTGGGTACAGCTGCGTAGTACCTGTGAATCCAATAACTATACAGGAAGACATAGAGAGAAAGGTGACTGACCTGGCCCAAAGAAAAAGAGTATCTCAGCAGCACAAAGAGGCCTGAGTTCCTGTACTGCAGGTGGTAGCTTGGAAGCTGCTGAGTTGCACGAACCTGAGAGACACCTCCCACCCAACATCAGCATTAGTAGAGTAATCCTGCTGGGGTCTAACTCTGGAGAGTCATCTCCCCAACTCTGTGGCCTTCCAGAAGAACCAGACCTCACCCTATAGGGATTCCAGTACTGCAGAACAGCAGCAACAAAGGTGCAGTGGCCGAGGGAGAAATTCTTTGCTGCCTGGATAGCCTCAGGTTTGGACTGAGCTCAGGTGGAACTTTCTTCTGTTGCCATTGAGCACCTGAGGCAGGCAGACCTCAGCCTCCCCTGCTGGATGGTGGTAGACTGTGGTACCCACTAGGAAGAGGCAATGACCTCACTTTGACTCTGGCAGGCACATAGCCCTGGCACATTTGCTTATTGGACAGAACAGAGCCATAGAGACTTGGCTAACAGAGACTGCCAGAGAGACTACCAGAGACTGGGGTGACCAGAGTCCGGTTGTGAAGGACGACCAAGGTGAGGTAAGAGGCATCAATCCCCTGGCTCTAAACCTCCTATTGGATGGGCATTTCTGACTCCTTGGAGCACCAAATGCACTCAAATCACACTTGAGTTGCCAATAGACCCCATCTAGTTGCTGTAGTCCTCTTGAACTCTCCAGCTAGAGAGTGGGGGGCTGCCAGGGACAATTGGTCTGGAACTCTTAAACTAGACAAATTATATGAGGACCCTCCAAGGTGGGTCCCAGGTATTTCTGTAGTGGGAAGGTTTGATCATCCTCTTCCAGATATTACCGGTAGGGGAAGGGATGTCCTAGATGCTTGTATTTCACCGAAGCTGAGCCTGCAATCCAGGGTTACTGATACACTAGGATTAGACAGAGATCAGCTGAACACAAGACAGAGCCATCTACCTCCACTACACCAAGCAGGCCTCTAGAGTCACTAACTGCAATACTGTATAGGTACTTTGCAAAATGGTAGAGGAAAAGCTGCAGTCACAGGTCCCAGCTCCTAGGTGAAGGGCTGATCAACCCAAACGTAGAAGTTTCCAGTCCAATTTCACCTAACCTGCTCATCTAGCTAAATGCTGAAAAACAATCATGGGGCGGAATCAGCAGAAAAAGTCTGGCAACATGAATAAACAAAACATTTCAACTCCCCCAAGGAATGACAAACCAGCCAACCCAGAGGATCCCATCCACAAACAGCTGAGCTGTCTGAAATCGAATTTAGAATTTGGATTGCAAACAAGATCAACAAACTGAAAGTAAAGATGGAGGTAGAAATTGTAGGATTAATTCAGAAAATGTCTCAAGAATTCAACCAATTCAAAGACAAAATTACCAAAGATGTTGACACATTGAGACAAGAAGTTGCAGCCCTCAAAGATCTGAGAAATACAGTAGAAGCCCTCAGTAACAGAATGGAGCAAGCAGAAGAAAGGATTTCTGACACTGATGACAGAGCTATCGAACGTTCCCAAATGCTCAAAGAGGGAAAGAAATGGAAGGCAAAAATGGATCATTCTCTCAGAGAGCTCTGGGATAACTCGAAGAAAACCAATATTTGTCTTATAGGGATACGTGAAAGTGATGAACTGGCTTCACAAGACACAGAGTCCCTTCTTCTTGAGATTATGAAATAGAATTTTCCAGACATGCCTAGAGACTCTGAAATTCAGATAGCAGACTCAACCCAAATAAGACATCCCCCAGGCACATCATAGTCAACTTCACTAAAGTTAATATGAAGGAGAAGATTCTGAAATCATCCAGACTCAAGAAAACCATTACCTACGAGGGGAAGAATATTAGAATAACTGCAGATCTCTCTGCTCAAACCTTTCAAGCTAGAAGGGAGTGGTCATTGACTTTTAACCTCCTAAAACAAAATAACTTCCAACCCAGGATCCTATAATCCAGCACATGAGTTTCACTTATGATGGAGAAATTAAATACTTTAATGACATCCACATGTTGAAGAAATTTGCCACAACTAAACCAGCTCTTCAGGATATTCTCAGACCTATCCTCCACAATGACCAGTGCAAACCTCCACCACAAAAGTAAACTCACTCAGAAACTTTCGACCAAATTCTAAACTCCACAATGGCAAAAGGATTAAAAATACCCACTTCTCTTTCAAAAGGCTTATCATTATTTTCAATTAATGTGAATGGTTTAAGTTGTCCTCTAAAGAGGCACAGGTTGGCTGACTGGATACAAATACTCAGACCAGATATCTGCTGCATAGAAGAATCTCATCTTACCTTAAAAGATAAATATAGACTCAAGGTGAAGGGATGATCATCTACATTCCAGCCAAATGGAAAGCAGAAAAAAGCAGGTGTTGCATTCTTATTCGCAGATACACTAGGCTTTAAATCAACCAAAGTAAGTAAAGATAAAGATGGACATTTTACATTTGGTAAAGGTAATACTCAAAACGATGAGGTTTCAATCAGAATGTGCCTCAATTTATAAGAGAAACTCTAACAGACCTGAGCAACTTGATCTCCTCCAGCTCCATAGTAGTCAGAGATTTTAACACTCCTTTAACAGTATTGGACAGATCCTCCAAGAAGAATTAAGCAAAGAAATTCTAGATTTAAACTTAACCATCCAACATTTGGATTTAACAGACATCTACAGAACATTATTTCATCCCAACAAAACTGAATACACATACTTCTCATCAGCCCACAGATCATGATCCAAAATTGACCACATCTTAGGTCACAAGTCTAACTTCAGAAAATTTAAAAAAATGGAAGTTATTCCTTGCATCTTCTCAGACCATCATGGAATAAAAGTTGACCTCAATAACAACAAGAATCTGCATACTCAAAAACATGGAAGCTAAACAACCTCATGCTGAATGACAGATGGATCACTGATAGGATTAAGCAGAAAATTTCCAAATTTTTGGAACAAAGTAACAATGAAGACACGAATTATCAGAACCTCTGGGATATTGCAAAGGCAGTCCTTAGAAGAAAATTTATAGCACTACAAATATTCCTCAAGAGAACAGAAAGAGAGGAAGTTAACAACTTAATGGGACATCTTGAACAACTGGAGAAGGCAGAACATTCCAATCCCAAACCCAGCCGCAGAAAAAAAAACCAAAATTAGAGCAAAATTAAATGAAATTGAAAATAAAAGAATTATACAACAGATCAATAAATCAAAGAGTTGGTTTTTTGAAAAGGTCAATAAAATAGATAAACCTTTGGCTAACTTAACCAGGAAAAAAAGAGTAAAATCTCTAATCTCCTCAATCAGAAATGGTAAAGACAAAAAAACAACAGACTCCTCAGAAATTCAAAAAATCCTTAACGAATACTACAAGAAACTTTACTCTCAGAAATATAAAAATCTGAAGGAAACTGACCAATACTTGGAAGCACTCCACCTACCAAGACTTAGCCAGAATGAAGTGGAAATGTTGAACAGACTGATATCAAGTTCCGAAATAGCATCAACTATACAAAACCTCCCTAAAAAGAAAAGCTCAGGACCAGATGGCTTCATGTCAGAATTCTACCAAATCGTTAAAGAAGAACTCGTACCTATATTACTCAACCTTTTCCAAAATATAGAAAGAGAAGGAACATTATCCAACACATTCTATGAAGCAAACATCACCTTGATCCCTAAACCAGGAAAAGACCCAACAAGAGAAGAAAATTATAGACCAATATCACTAATGAATATTGATGTAAAAATATTCAATAAAATCCTAACTAACAGAATCCAGCAACACATCAAACACATTATACACCAAGACCAACTGGGCTTTATCCCTGGATCTCAAGGCTGGTTCAATATACATAAATCCATAAATGTAATTCAGCACATAAACAAATTAAAAAACAAAGACCATATGATTCTCTCAATTGATGCAGAAAAAGCTTTTGATAACATCCAGCATCCCTTCATGATTAGAACACTTAAGAAAATTGGCATAGAAGGGACATTTCTTAAACTAATAGAGGCCATCTACAGCAAACCCACAGCCAATATCGTGTTGAATAGAGGTAAACTGAAATCATTTCCACTTAGATCAGGAACTAGGCAAGGTTGCTCATTGTCTCCATTGCTCTTCAATATTGTAATGGA